>PVJH01001053.1:208704-238116 GCA_004026705.1 Nesogale talazaci
GGGGGGGGGGGGGGGGGTGAAGGGGCAATGAGACCAAGGGTTCATTAAGACAAACGGTGTTTGGAAACAGATTGTGGTAGCAAATGCACGATTCTGCTGGACGAAATTGAACTATGGAATGATATCATATATGTACTAATCTCCATTAATTAAAAATAATAATGATGTCACTTTGAGGACTAAAGTGGCACCTAATCTAAGCCAGGGTCTTTTAATCATTCCGTATGCACATGAAGTCTGGGCAATGAATAAGGATGACTGTGAAGAGCTGAATTCAGAGATGTTGCCTTTCAACTATGGTATTGGTGAAGAACACCGAATATTCCACAGCCTGTCAGAAGAACAAATCAATCTGTCTTGCAAGAACAACTAGACTGTTCCTTAGAAGGAAGAGTGAAAAAAACTTTGTGTGATGTACATTGGACTTGTTATCAAGAGGGACCCTTCGAGCTTTGTGAAGCAATAGGTCAGCAATGTCTCCCTTCCCCCAAAATAGCCAGACTCTCAATAGGATGGGTTGACAGTTACAGTCACAAGAGGCTCAGAACTAGGAACAATTGTGAGGCTGGTACAGGGCTGGGTGATGTTTCATTCTGTTGCACACTGGATCACTATGAATCAGCCTGACTCAATGTCACCTAATGATACCACCACGATTCTCTAGTTACTATTTTGTTATCCAACTTCTTGGTTTTATGACTATAGAAAGAAAATTCGACTATTTTGAGGATTGATGATGCACATTTTTTTTAGCCCCAAATGAGGTGTGAGGCACGACTAATGCTTGGCTCCGAGGGGTAAGGTTATGAGTCAAGTTGACTAGGCTATGATTTCCAGGGGCAATGATGTAATTTGGAAGATCTGAAACAATGTAAGCTAGCAGTTAAATAATGATGCAATTTGACAGGTCACGACTGTCATTCTGTGATCTGAGGGGGCCATCCTTCATTTTTGCACACTGTCAATTTTTAGCGCAATGACACAGTCTTTCATACCTACTCATGTCCATGACGGAGGCATGAGTACACTTTGCTTAGCACCCTTGCTTACTCAGCTTGGATTGTGAGGGTTGAGATGTGTCTCTCTTGTTTGCCACTGAATAGCCGGGGTCTTGGGCATGGAGAGTACTTGACAGGTATGAATGAGCACTTGTTGCCAGAACCCTTTTCTTGAAATACAGATGACAGCTGGGGCTACCATCAGAAACGTATGCATGCTGTGCACATTGGAAAAAGATTCCTTTTTCCCTCTGTGAGTGAAAGGAGTACAGATCAAAACCATGGGCTGGAGAAAGCTGCAAAATAGTCAGCTTCTAATGGGAGATGAACCCATATGAACACCCTGAGGTGAGGAGGGGGTCATGTACATGCGTGCTTCAGTGACTGATTAAACACATAAGTGACACAGACCCTGTGCTGTTGCATTAAATCTACCCTCCCACCACAACGCCTGCCCCCACCTTCTTCCCTAACCACTGGGATTAGTTTTCAGCCAACAGTCACAACATTTCTCATCAAATTAATGGAAACATTATGTTTTTTCCTTGCTATAGAAAGGATTTTTTTTCATTGTTTCTTTTTGGTTATGCTTTGATTCATATATATCCCATAGCTTGATTAAATCCCTTCAATGGCGACTAAGTCTTAGAGATTTGTTCTGTGACTCTCAGAGCGGGTGTTTACTTGTTGCATGTAAACCAATATGCTTTAGACAGCTTCATTTCAACCACGACAATGCAGACATGCTTTCCGAGGCAAAATGCATTCCTCAACATTTTCAAAGAAATAGGACCTGCTTAAAATGTTCACGAAAAGCTGAGTCTTCAAGTAATCTCCCACGGAGAAGCTTATATTTGTAGAGGTCTTTTCCTTAAAAAAGAGCCCGGGTGGCATCGGGAGTCACTGGGCTATTAGCTGCAAGGCCAACAGTTTGAAACTACCAGTATCTCCTCAGGAAAAAGAAAAGACTTTCTACTCCTGTTCAGATCTCCAGTCTCCCAAATCCACAGCAGGGAGGCAATGGCAGTGAGTTTGGTTCTGTTTCTTTTTTCTTTTTTTCTTTTTTAATCAGAAAGTACTTTTTAACCCATATTTCTTCTTCATGTCCTTTAAAATTTCCTTAAAGGAAGTATGACAGATAGTAGAGTGCCCATTCAAGAGATGAAAGAACCGAGGCAATGAGGAACCTACCAGACCATAGGGACTGCTGCCAACTCTTCAGAGCAGATGACAGTCTATGTACGCTACCAGACACCTTGACCCTAAACCCCACAGTGCAAGCTCGGCCAATTATGTCTCAGCAAGGGGAAACTTGGGGAGAAGTCTGGGACGGAGGTTCCTAAACAGTGGGTTCTCTGGGATTGTATACCCAGACCTTTGCCAGCCCTCTTCCAGACACTCACTGCTGTAGACGTGGCATGGAGGGCATGAAATCTTGATCACTGCGTACCAGGGGCCTACAGCGTCGTGGCAGGTAGTTCATGTCTGCCTCTCATTCTCAGCAGGAACAGAATTTGTCATCAGAGAAAACATGATCAGAATCTGAGTAGCTACCAGTGGCTGGGTGTCTGCCCCTTCCCTCTGGTAGAATTACTTCCAAAATATTGCCCTCCAAAGTGATTGTAAGGAATACAGCTTCTCATGTTTGTGTTGATAACCTATTCTGGTTCTCACACCAGAGACCTGGTGAGAATTTTGGTACAAATTCTCACCCCTCTGGCAATTCTGGTCCTTCATACCGGGAACCTGTAGTTGTCCCAGGGCCTGACATTCTGGCTGTGAAGCAGAAGAACTGCGCCGGGAGGAAAGGCAACTCTCTTCTGGTTTGTCCTGACTGTCCTGAGCCTTACTCACCTCACAGGCACCGTCTGCTCAAAACCCTGTAATGGCTCCTCCTGCTGGCAACCTGAAGGCCACACTTCTGGAATTGCTCGTGAAGACTCGCCCCCGTTGGGCAAGTTAGTGCACATTCTCTCTCCCTTTCAATACGAGTTGAACTTCAAGCCGTTCATAGTGCACTCCCAAAGTGTGTGCAGTACTCAGCACATAGTGGGATCCAGAAAGAGGAGATGCCTGGGCGCGGGTACTGCTTACGTTTCCAAAATGGAAAGTATGCCAGGAAAATCGTAAACAAACAAACCAAAAAACCCCAATCGCACACAAAACAAAACACTGTTTTTATAGATCTAACTTTGGAATGATGCATATATGAGGGCGTTCCCCCCCACCCCCCCCACAACAGGATGAAGTTTCCGTTAGGCTGAGCTTCCGTAGTGTGCGTTTTTTCTCACTAGGGGAGCACTGAACAACTCTTGAGTTAATGCACCCAGTGGCACCCCGCTCCCACCCCCACCGCCCCAACCCCCAAGGGTCTCCCTGATCACAGGGAATTTTTTTGTGAAAGCATCTTTGCTCAAACTTAATTTTCTTGTGATGGCGGATCTAAGAGAACAGCATGCTGTGTGGCTGTGCAATTTTGCTCCCTGTTTGTGACAAATGCCACAGAAACTGTTAAAATGCTGAACATAGTTTACAAGGGGAGTGCTATGGGAAAAACTCTCAAATGTACAAGTGTTCTCATTTCAAAAAAGGTGAAATGTTGCTGGATGACAAACCTCATTCTGGATGCCTGTCAACTTCTAAGAAGGTTGACTCAGTGCATTTGGAGTTTTGGGAGCTCATTCCACCAGATCAGACTGTTAATCAAGCTTTCTATTCACAGCAGTGGTTCTCAACTTTCCTAAGGCCGTGACCCTTTAATACAGTTTCTCATGTTCTAGTGACCACCCCAACTATAAAAATACTTTCATTGCTACTTCATGACCCCTGTGAAAGGGGTGTTTGACTGCCAAAGGGGGTCAGAAGCCAATGTGAAAAGTCCCCTAGTGATCTTTATCCCTCCCCCTGCCCCCACCTCAAGAAGCCTTGGGCACAGTGCTTAGACCCTGAGTTGCTAACAGAAAAGGTGGCTCATTGCACTCTCAGCTGCTCTGGGGGTGGAAGATGTGGCAGTCTGCATCTGTAAAGGTCACCCATCGCCATCGGGTCAACTCAGAGAACTGCCTCATTGGGACTCCAAGGTTGCAATCTTTACAAAAACATCTTGTCACATCTTTTGCTGTTGAGTTTGAACCACTGACTTCTCAGCTAAGCATCACCAAAGCTTGCCTCCATAAGATTGTGGCCAAGGAAGTCCTATTGACCAGCTCGACTCTATCCTACAGGGCAGTGGCTCTCAACCTGTGGGTCCTGACCCCTTTGGGGGGGGGGGTTGAATGTCCATTTCACAGGGGTTGCACGATTCATAACAGCTGGAAAATTACTGTTACGAAGTATCGACGAAAATAATTTTATGGTTTGAGGTTTACCCCAACATGGGAAGTGTATCAAAGGGTCTCGGCATTAGGAAGGTCGAGAACCACTATGCTTTAACACCTGTAGGCTTGCATAGCAACTACCACGTGATAAGGCTGGGCGGGGTCAGAGGACACCTTCTTTGCAAAGGGGAAGAAGGACCATTGGGAAAGCAGCAGCAGCAGCAGATGTTCTCAGGCAGATAGAGGTTAAAAGGAATGGGATATTTTGTAAAAGGAATAGGGAATTTAGAAAAGAATTGGATGAACAGGGGGCGGGCATCTTAGTCTGAAAACCATTGGAATGAGATATGATCAATAATGCAGAGGGACTCAAAGTTTCATGAGGAATCATACGAATAATGAAAACAAAACTTAAGAGTGGTAAGGTACAAGACCAGAGAAGAAGAAAAATTACCCTTCCCAGAAGAAAAACTGTGTAGAGAAATCAATCCTATGGACTAGGAAGGAAGGGCATCTCCGAGAAAAGGGACAAGGCCAGAAGGAGTGGGAGAATGAGGCACATTTGGCACCTGCAGCACTTCCATGACTGGAGCAGAGAAAGTTGGGCGGGAGAGGCAGCAAGGTCCATTGGGGCCAGAATATATAGGGGCTTGTCTTTTTTATTTCACTGCCTTGTCAATGGAAACCAGTGGGGCAATTTTACAGGGAGTGACGAGTATTTGGGGAAGCAAAAACCCCTGTTAGCAGTAAGAAGGATGGATTGTGCTAAGAGATAGGAAGGTGAGGGGTGGGGAGGGCCTCATCTAAGACTCAAAGACAATGGGGAGGTGAAAGAAGAAAGTGGATTTTAAGGAAATATTTAGAAGGCAAATTATCAGGGAATGTCACGTAAGATGCTGCACTTCCTACCTTGGGCAATTATATGAATAGTTATAGAATTAATAGACGTGAAAAAGATTAAGAAATCTTCCAGGGAATGTTGGATCTATGTATTGTTAAAAAAAAAAAAAGGTGTGATGAGGTAGGGTGTGTGACCTCCTCTAACTTCCCAAGATGGCAGGAGAAATCATTTGTGTCAACAACCCAAAACTAATTCTATGACTCCGACATACCTACACTCTGCAACTTTAAAAAAAAATAATTTTATTGGGGGCTCATACAACTCTTATCATAAGCTGTACATCCATCCGTTGTATGCAAAGCACATGTGTACATCTGTTGTTGCCATCATCATTCTCAAAACATTTCCTTTCTACTTAAGCCCTTGGTATCAGCCCCTCATGTTATCCCTTCCCTCCCCATGCCCCCTCCCTCATGAACTCTTGATACTTTATAAGTTATTATTATTTTGTCATATTGTACATGTCTCATGTATACATTGTCCGATGTCTCCCGTCACCCACTTCCCTGCTGTCCATACCTCAGGGAAGAGGTTATATGTAGATCATTATAATCGGTTCCCCTTTCTATCCCATCTTTCCTCCACCATTCCAGTATCATCACTTTCACAACTGGTTCTGAAGGGATCATCTGTCCTGTAATCCCCATGTTTCTGGTTCCTATCTGTACCATTGTACATCCTCTGGTCTAACTGGATTTGTAAGGTAGAATTGGGATCATGATAGTGGGGGAGGAAGCATTGATAAATTAGAGGAAAGTAGCATATTTCATCATTGCTACACTGTACCCTGACTGACCCTTCTCCTCCCCATGGCCCTTCTGTTATGGGATGTCACTTGGTGCCTGGCGATCAAAAGATATAGCGTCTGGGGTCTTAAAAGCAAACAAGCAGTCATCTATCTCAAAAGCAATAAAACCCACATGGAAGAAGCACACCAGCCAATGTGACTATGAGGTGTCGAAGGGATCAGGTGTTAGGCATCAAAGACCCCAAAATTATATATATCATTATAAATGGGGGGGGGTACCGAGTGGGAACACAAAGCCTATCTGTAGGTGAGGTGAACTTTTTTTTTAACAAATTCTGACACCGGTTATCTTTCACATGACACTCTTGATGCCCTTGCTGGGTTCCATAATTCACTGCAATAGCTACACAGCACTTGTAGACCATAGTCACAGTTAAAGGATTTATTAGAGAAGTAACAGGTTATACATTCAGAATGAGGAAGGACTCGGGACAGGACTCATCGATCAGGACAGCTTCTTTTCTATCATTTCTGCAAGAAGGTATCTCTCTGATCTGGTCATTGCCCTGCTCGACCAAATGTTACGAAGCTCTTTAGCTTAGCCAGTCAGTGCCTCGCATCAGCCTACTCTACCAGAAAGTCTCAGCCCGAAGGAGCTCAGTTCTCTCATTCCATGTGCTGGCACACCCACCAGACCATCTTACTCCACGGACTGGGAAGTCCCCTGCAGCCCACTCAGCTCCTGCAACCAGTTCTTTGCTGCACGTGGTGTTTTTTTTTTGATTGTTTTGTTTTTTTTGTGGTTGTTCTTGTTGCCAACTCGATTGCTACCACGATCTTTGCCTCCTGGGACTAGAAGGTCCTCAGTGCGGGGAAGCCAGGTTCAAAAGACATGCTTTGTTTCCATCTCTTCCTAGTGGTAGTGAGAGTCCCTCTCTCTGCTTCTGGGAGGGCAAAACGGCCAACCCTCCACTAAGGTTCCATACATCTTGTTTGCAAGGTCCCCCCTTCACAGGGATGCCACACACATTGTTTACATTATCCGTAAACTGCCCAACCCCGCTGATGAACCAGAAGTCCCTTATTTGCAAGTTCCCCATGCAGTCATTTGGTGAAAATGAGGAGGCTTTGGCGAGGACTCTCTAGAAGCTAAAATAACTACACAGTAACTGCTCACGTTTGTTTCTACATCACCTAACAGATGTCGCTGAATGAATGAATGAATGAATGAAGCAATCACTGTAGCTGATTTCCCTTCTCTCCCAGCTCAAGGTAAGATGGTAATCAAAGGGAAAGTTTCAAATTTATTTTATTTTATAATCTGTCGACAACATTCTTAATAATTAACCCTCAATAGTGTAATAATAACCATAATAAATTAACTCCAAATGCTGAAAATATAAGGGAGCTTCACAAAGTTCTTGGAAAATCCCCATTATCTATTCATTCCAATTTGCCACAAGCTTTCTGAAGCCCCCTGATATGTTACAACATTTCCCCATGCATACACACACACTCACGCATGCACGCATGCACACACACACAATTATTTCTATCATCATCAGCTCCAAAGAGTAGATTCTGACACACTTTGGCATTCCTTCTTGATCCTGGGACAATAAAATGGTTAAAAATGGAATTTTCCTCTGTATGAAATTAATACCTACTTTATTTTTGAAGTGCCCCCAAGCCCAGTATTTTGGGGAGAAATATGCTGAAATGAGCACTTCCCATTATTTTTAGACTTGTTTTGAAGTTTGGATTCTGGCCCTTTCTGTATCTCTGGGCACATAGGGAACAACTTACCCTAGCATCTCTATTTGACCTCTGAGGACCAGCTCATGTCATCACAGAGACCAAGTGCCGGGGAAACATTTATCTAGATGAAAGACCTCAAGCAGTTAACCTGCTCAGCAGAGGCAATGCAACCAGGCAACAGGATAATGACCTCTATCCAAATGTGGAAGGTACATCAATTTAATACCCTGACAGCTCGACAAAAGATGATGGCAGCTCAGCAGGAAAACATTAGCCATGATAACGCAGGGTACAGTATGTGAAAAGAATGAATTATAAAGCACAATGCTATTTAGGCTGAGATTGAGCTTTTTTTTTTTTTTTTTTTTTAAACCAACTTTCTATTTAGGACGGTAGTCATGCCTAAAGCCTTTTTCCATTCTTTTCTACCTCAAGTGAGAAGGCACTGGGAATTAAAGGGACAGCTTAAACACAAAAGGAGTTTCCTAATGAACCTAGGAAACTCTGACCATGATTTCTAGCAGTCTTGCTACTGTTTCCAGGTAGATGATCCTCTGTTTGGGGAAACTGGGGTCATCTACTTGTGAAAAAGACAAGCAACTCAAACTAAGTCTGGGCAAGACTGGGCTTCCTGCCGGTGTTAGTTTGCTTTATTTTTACAGGCACTGGGCTGATTCAGAGCTCTAGCTGGAAAATTTCCCTACTGCCAGTTCCGTTTCAACAACAACAACAACAATCTAATTTTCTAGCGGCAGCATGCTTGTGCGTGTATGTTTATTCAAGGACCTGTACCCAGAGGCAGGGCTTCAGGCTGTGAGGTTTTCTCTACACATGGCAGGCAGCTGTCAGAACCAGTGTGAGGGGTGAAAGGGCAGCCCGGCTGCTCTGTTAAATCATGGGGTTCCATCAACATCTCAGAATTCCTGCCGAGTGGGAGCTGGGAGACCACAGATTAGAGTACACTGGAGTGTGTGTATTAGGTCACTCAGTGTCTATCAAAGGGATCTCACGCCGGTGAGCTGTACAATAGATTTTACTGTGCTCTGTTCAAAGAAAAGGCAAGGAGAGTGGACATGTGTGCAGCAGACCACAGCTGAACACGGAATTCTTCTTGTCTTTAAATGGACGGATTTATTGCCCACATGATGAACGAAGAACAGGGGCGCAGTCAATAGCAGTGGACAACATGCAACAGTGGTGGTTTCCTCCAGCTCCTGGAAATGAATATTTGGCAGAGGCGTGAGGGAACGGAGGAGTCTGCTTGCTGCCCAGTCCAGGCCAGCCTGTGGTGTTGGGCTGTTGGTGGGGGACTGGGGAGGGGCTGAGGTGGTCCTGATGGTGAGCTAGTCATATGGCCACTTCACCTCATTTTCCCAAACGTCAATGTCCTCCTTTCTAGAATGTGAATAATACTACCAGTCTTCCTCACCAATGGCTAAATAAAATACCTGTCCATAAGCCAGAAGGGAATTTTAGCAGCAAACTAGAAATGCAGCCCAGACTTAGAATGGGTGACAGCTCAGAAGTACCTAAGAAATGAAATCGAATTTGGTTCATGGATGGCCTGTGCATAAAAACAGAAAACATCTACTCCATTGTTCATCTCTCACTTTTTTGTTCACATCGTGAAATTTACTCTTTCTGAGGAGTGCATGGGAGAAGATCATGCCTACCTGGTTACATTGTAACTTTGTCATATGACTCACCAAAGAGGTTTCTAGCATCCACCTGAATTGAAAATAACAGCACTAGCTAACACTAATGAAACGTCAATGGTGGGCACACAGTCAATAGCCAGGTGTCATTTCTAACCACTAAGTTGGCACAACCACCATCATAGAAGATAGAAACCACCATATTCCATTTAAAAAATTAAGCAAGATATTAAGTTACATGCTCATCTACCAGGTGGAGGACCTAGGAATTTCTCCCTTCCTTTCTTTCTTTTTTTAATAAAATGAGGGAAAAGTGTGAGTGCAGTCTCCCACTACCACACATCATGCAGTCGAGTTTCCCACGTTTGGGAAAATTGCAGGGGTCAGCACATCCGGAACGCAATGGATAAGCCTTGCTCTGGGAAAATCACCTTTGTGATCATGGTATCTCCCCTGCCAGATAAGTAGCTCACCTAGGACTCCTCTGGGTGGCACAGTTAAAACACCATGGAACCCAAAGGTTTGTGGTTCAAACCTACCCCGCGGTGCTTTGAAAAAGGTGATCTGCTTCAAAATTAGGCATGGCAAAGAACTTTTTTCCCCCCTAGGCCAATCTATTTTTTAGGTGACTTCACTTGAAGGGTATCATTGTCGAAATCTGATGAATCTTGGCTGAAAGCAGAGAATAGCAGAAATGTTTACTTGTGTTTCACTGACTATCCAAAGGCATTCCACCATGTGTATCATAACAAATTATGAATAACACCGTGAAAAGTGGAAATTCTAGAAGACTTCATTGCACTCACAGGTAGATTTCTCTGTATACAGGCCAAGGGTAAGCCATCTGAACAGAACTAGGGGATACTGTGTGGTTTAGGTCAGGAAAGCTAGGTGTCAGGGCTGAACCCTCTCACCCTATTCATTTACCATGTTTGCTGAGCAAAGGATTCAGGAAGATGGTCTACAGAAAGAACACCACATCAAGATTAGAGAAAGACTCACGAACAACTGTCCAGATGCAGATGACACCAAAAACTGACAGTACAGAGAACTTGAAGTAATTCCTGATGGAGATCAAAGACGATAAGACGTCGATCCGGATTACATCTTTCAAGAAATGGCACAAAGGACAGCATCTTATCTCATCCTACTACACAAAGGGCCAGGAGAATCATGACCATTAATACTGGCTGCTCAAGGCCAAGTCCTACGAGCTGGAAGTCTGACATGCCTGTACTCGTCAGCCCTTTTTACCTATTCTGACATCAACAACCCTGCCCATCGAGCTCTCTACTTCTTGGCTGTGTTTGAGAATTCATTGCCACAGAGAACATAGAGATTATATTCACAATTATGGGCTTTACTAGACAAATCAATAGGCTGTAATTCAGAATCAGAAGTATTTAAAAAAAAAGAGTACTCAGGACACATTTCTTTGGTCAGGACAGCCTCTTTCCCAGATGTGCACATGCACAGGCCTCTCGATGGCCCCTGTTGCCTCGCCTTGTTCTTTGTTCTGTTCAGGCAATGTTACAAAGCTCTTTTAGTTCTGCTGGTAAATGTCAAAGGGACTCATTCCACCATCAGCTTCAGCGTGAAAAAGCTCAGCTCTAGTTCCATGGGTCAGCCAATGTACATCTGCCTATTAAGTGCCCGGGCGCACTCCATTCCTCAAGCAAGTCTTTTGACCAAAGGCACACAGCTTTACTTATTTTATGAGCCAGGAAGTCCACAGTCCTGTCCCATACTTGGTTCTGTTACCGCTACTCCTCGGTCACCCCTCTTTTCTCCCTGAATTGAGGAGTTTCAATGAGCAAGGGTCCCGAGGACCAGAAGCCACGTTCCATCCTGATTCTTCTTTCTTGATGGTAGTGAGATGCCCCTGAGACAACCTGTTTTCTACTCAGCAAGATGGCAAAATGGCCCAATCCTCATGCTAGTATTCTAGTACTTACCATCATAATAAGCTTTGTTAGCAATCATCACAACCATATCATCTTATCACCTTATTATCTTCCCCCACCTTCCTTTACTCAGGCCCACCAAGAAAAAAGTCATTTGCTGGAAGCTACAGAAACTGGCTCAAAGAGCCATGAAAAGCATCACCACATTGTATACCTCAACATAAGGAAAATAAGAATCCTCACAATGGAACCATTGAGCAAGAGTACAATACACAGAAAAGATCGAAACTGTCATGGATTTCCTTTTAGCTGAGTTCCCAATCAACCCACCACGAATAAGCAGTCAGCCAATCAAACAGCTATCACAAAATCTCTTCAAAGTGTTAAAAAGCCACAGATGTCACTCTGAAAACTAAAGCAAGTCTGATCTAAGTCGTGGTATTTTCAAGAGCCTCATATGCATGCAGACGCTAGACAATGAATAAGCAAGTCTAAAGTAGAATTAAATTGTAGCGGTGATAAAGAATATTGAGTATCCCATGGGCTGCCAGAGGATCAGCAAGCCTGTGTTGGGAGCACGGCCAGAGTGCGCCGTAGAACTGAGGACGGTGAGCTTCTGCCTTGTGTACTTTGCAAAAGACTTTAGGAAAGGCCACAAGCTAGAGGGACGTCCCATGTTTGATAGAGGGTCACGGATGAAGGGAAGGGGATGACATGATGCAGCAGCTGAAACAACAGCCTCAAATTTAGCCTGGCACAGGACAAGAGCAGGCAGTGTTTCCTTCTCTCGTGTGTAGTGTTGCCGGGACAGAGAGCTGTGATCCTGGAGAAGTGGCACAGAGACACTACTGGAATATACATCTCTTGAGCTGGGGACTCTCGGACCCTGTCATCCAGCTGACTGTTGGTGACTTGCCTTCCTTGCTCTTTGCTGCCTGTGGCCAGATAGCTTGAATTGCTCTACAGAGGACGACTCAGCAGCCCTCAAGATTCAAAGGACTGCCAGTGTACTAGCTGTCGCACGCGAGTGAGTTGCACCGAGTCATCCGTACTGCTTTATAGATTAGGTAACCGTCTATTTCTTGTGCTAGCTATCTTTCTATCTATATAAATATACATAAAATTACTAGTGTCGGGCTGAGCCCCGGTGGCGTAAGTGGTTGAGTGCGGGACTGTGGCACGCGGGCTTGATGGTTCAAATCCAGCAGCGGCTCTCAGGAGCAGCACTGAGTAGTGCCCACGACCACCAGAGGAAGTGATGCACCCCCCACCCCCAAAACAAGACAAAAAACAAAAAAAATTATTAGTGTCCTGGTTTTGCTTCTCTAGAGAACCCTGTCTAATACAGACCCCATGTGACAAAGCAGAACTACCCAAGAGGGTCTTCTAGGCTGTCATCTTGATGGAAGCAGATCACTAGGTCTGTTTCTTCTGGGGGAGTGAGAATTGATAGTTTGGGTCAGCAGTTAAGCATTTAATCATTGTGTCACCAGGACTCTTTTCTGATCTAAGTAGTTACCTGAAAGATGGTTCAGTCATGCAATTAGGACATCAAAGTTGACGTCCACTGGAACAACACCTTTGTCTGCATGGCGTCAACCAGCTAGGTAGTTACTGATTTTAGTATAAAGACAGTAACCTAATGAGTGCTCAAAACTTACCTCAAGAGCATGGGGCTATAAAAATATCTGTCTCATGGCCTCATGTCTACACTCACCTAGAGCAGTGGTTCTCAGCCTTCCCAAAGCCATGACCCTTTAATACAGCTCCTTATGTTGTGGTGACCCCCAACCATAAAAATATTATTTTTTCACAAAATTATTTTTGTTGCTACTTCAAAACCGTAATTATGCTACTGTTATGAATCATAATGTTAATATCTGATATGCAGGATGTCTTTTCATTGTTACAAATTGAACACAATTAAATATAATTAAAGCCTCCTGATTAATCACAAAATAATGTGTAATTATATATTGTGAAATATTTATGTGTTTTCTGATGGTCTTAGGTGAACCCTCTGAAAGGGTCGTCCGACCTCGTGGCAACCACAGGTTGAGAACCGCTGATCTATATGCACTATGGCTTGAAATGCCCTTCCAGTGTTCACCACTGTTTATGTCTGGGAGCAGGCACCCTGTAAGACCAACTTTGCCTTTTTCTCCTTTTAAAAATTAAAAACAAAAAATAATTAAAAACATTTTCTGTTATTGTTTGGGAATAAGTCCTTGAAGAAAGTCTTGATAAAGGAGTTCTTAGATTGAATTTTATTTTGTTTGTCTGTACTGTGTGGCACAAGAGAGTACGGAATACAAATAGGCATGGGGAGAACTGACTATAATGGCTTTATTGCTGAATAAATTCAGAGATTGTTGTCTCTGTATCCAATGACCTTTTGGAAGAAATTTAAGTATAAACAAAAACAAAACAAGAGAAACAACCATTCAGAAGACCCACAATTATAACTCTGAGAGTCATCTTTTGTGTTTATTTGCCAGCCTTCGTCTTGGGTGTGACATGTTGCTCTTTTCTGGGTACTGAGATCATGTGAAGTGTGAGCATTTCCTTATGGACAGCTGACCTCATCAGTGATCGATTCTTTACTGAGCTTGTCCTGCAGGCCCAGGAGCCCAGAGATTGCCCAGCTCTCTAAATTTTAAGTGTGATCCTTTCGGATGTTGGTTTAGATTGAGCTGTGCTGTCAGGGCAGATCAGGGGCACCATGGGCTGATAGAGTCTATGAATCACACAAACTGGAATTGAGAAGCATTTACAAACACACGAGTGAAAGGGAAACCACTGGACCGAATTACTGGGAAACTAAAACTGGCCCCGCCAGTCAGATTTTAGGCTAGATCAGCACTTAGAAAACAATACAAAAACCATGCGGCTTTGACACATAATCTCCTATTTGGGCTGCTAACTGGAAGGTCAGCAGTTTGAAACCACCAACCATGCCACAGGAGAAAGATGAGGGGTCCCGTGAAGAGTCACAGTCCTGGACACCCACAGGGACTGCTGTACTCATTGTCTAGGGCGAGGAAGAGTCAGATTTGATACAAAGGCACTGAGTACGAGTTTAATACATTTCCATTCTGACAAAACGTGAACAAGTCAGCTACTGTCTACAGAACAATTTCATTCCAGTTTTGATCAGTAGGGAAGCCAGAGGCTTCTGGTATGCATTTAAAATAAATAAATAAATAAATAAATAAATAAATAAATAAATAAATAAATAAAACCCAATAACTAATTTAGAAGCCCTTCAAGTTTAGCCTATTTCACATGGCCATTCCACTTATTTACAAAACCTATTAATTCTGAAGCCAGTTGCTCCAAGGGTGTGATATTTATTCAAGTAGGTCAGGTCCGCTGGGATGATATTTGGTCTTTTACAGCAGACACACAGAAAGCCTGTATGGACAGCGGGCTCAAACTACCGAAACATATTTCCTTTCCTAAGATTTGACTGCATGCGTTTGTTAGGCATTTGTGAAAAGCACAGCATTTTAAAAAATTCCAAGTCTCTCTACAGGAGACCATCTGCATGAAGTCTCTTGGTAATACACTGCATCGTCCAAAGAGTTCATTTATGATATTTAGTCAAGTGGGTGGGACTTGGCACAGGGAACAGTGAAGGGCACATACAAACCCCCAGGGAAGAGACCCAGAAAACACTTTTCCTAACTTTTCTGGGTAGCTCAAAAGTACACAGTGGCTGACCAAACTCGCAAACCAACAATTTTCAACTTTGTTGCCATCAAATAGGATTTAGTGTGATCAAGACTTTGGTAATTTTTGTTTAATAACCAAAACCAACACACACACACACACACACACACACGGCCCTGTATGTCTGTATTTCGCAGTAATGTGGTGACTAACTTCAAGAATAACAATACATTAGAAATATTTTCAAAAGTGTAGAGACTTATAAAATATACGGAATGGAGCTTCCCCTTCACACTTCCCCTTATGAAAAGGTCTGCTTTCCTCCAAACACGACTGGAGCCCGCCCTCCTAGACAGGAACACATCATAAGCACCTGGGATGTTCACTTGCTTGTCCTTCCTACTGGGTTCCCCGAGTGGAATGTGATGAGCTGCAGTGCGGCCCTTTCCAGGCCCTGCTATTAGTGCATCAAGGACTTAAAGCACAGGAGATCAGCGGTGATACGGTTCCTGGACATTCAAAATGAGCCTCCTTTTGCAAAAAGGGATCCTGAGGCCTCATCAGTCTACTTTGACCTTAAATGACATGTTCAAGGTCACAGGTAGTTGGTGATGACATTTGGATTAGTTCAGAACTCATGTCTCTGGACCCCTAATATGGTCCTCATGTGCTCCATCAATGGGTACATGTGAGGAAAGGCAGATTAACTTCACCAACCAGTTGCAATTCCTTCCAGTTCTGATGTCGGCATGTGATTAGGAGATGTGTGCAGTTGACTCTGTACTCTTTGAGGTTAGGGGAAATGAGGAGCAATCTAAATGTCACAGGCCTGGAAGTCATCAAAGGGAGCTGAACGCTGCTGACTACTGTGCATAACGCTCACGACATATCTGTGGCTGGTGGCAACGCATTATTAGAGGCCGGTTTTGCTGTGACGGCATGAACCAAGCTGCATAGGGAACGCTGAAGAGGGATCACAAAAATACCTTTCTTTCCCGACCGTCCCTCAAGCAGCAGGGATCAAATAACTGTTCCTCAGCTGTCTGTCTTTTAAACAAAAATATCTTCTTCACTCTACATGTCTCTGTGGCAACTTGGTGTCTGCTTCCTCTTCTCTGTTCTCTTGTTTTTTAGACCCCAACCTTGGATCACCAGGGGATACCAGGACTAGAAAGGGCCTGACATGATGTTTTACAAATTTATCTTGGATTCTTTCAGTACGTCACAGTTTGTGTTCAATAAAGGCAGGCACTGTAGTGCAGGCAAGCAGAAAATGGCCCGCAATTGGATATTGGGGGTGCGGAATCATCTGTTGTCAATCTTGAGGCACAGGAAGCTGTGCGCTCAGAGTATGACAGTTTCCAATTATTTCTCAGACCAGCTGCTTTTATGCCAACTATGCAATAATGGGGTGTTCTGCTCTTCTACAACAGAGCCTACATTTGCTAGGAAATCGTCCAGCTACATGAGATTTAATGAAGCCTAGTTGAGGGAGTCCCTCCTGCGTCCTCAGCGCACACGCATTTCTTCAGACCTTCATCCTGTGTCTGGACTAGCTAGCTACCTCCTAGCTGGGGGAATAAAAGAAACAAGTTGCTGTCAAGTTGATTCCAACTCCTGCTTCTATACGCTGACACATACAGGCTCACCCTGGATTGGAATCAACTCTATGGCAACTGGCTTTGTGCTGTTTTACCCAAAGACTCAGCACAGCAGGCTTACTCCATGTAGCTGAGCTTATTTACCGACTGCTGTCAACTATAGGGTCTCTGCGAGTCCCCCTGCGCTGGGTAGCAACTGAGTGAGTGAGCAGACTATGCTGGTGGCATGTGAATACAAACCAATCCGAATTCACCCATCATGGAGTTAACAGTGACTCACAGTGACCCCACAAGACAGGGGAGAATGGCCCCTTTGGGTTTCCGAGGCTATATGAGGGGGACTAGAAATACCTCGTCTATCTTCCAACGAATGGCTGATGGTTTTAAATGACTGACCTTGACCCTAGCAGCATACCATGTAACCCACCATGTCACCGGGGCTCCTGAGCATGAACAGAGCCACTCTCAAGGTCAGGAAAGTTGAGTCCCAAGATGAAATAGCACTACCCTGGGGCTGGTCAAGGTTGTCACTCATCACAGAAGTGGACTGTCTCTTTCTGCTGTAGAGGAGGTGAGCTCAAACAACTGCCCTCTGGAGTAGCAGCTCGGTGCTTAACCACGGAGCACCCAGGGCTCCCTTCTCACACTTGGCTCTTTCCCCGATCACGTGCACTAAGGGGATAATAACTGCCACTCTCTCTTAGCATGGTTGTAAGGATTAAACAAGTAGCGATATATGTATAGGAGTATATGATTCATATAGAGTCTATATATCAGTTAAGGCAATTTTTATTCCCACTCCGCAAAGTTAAAACCTCCTCAGATTTTTGGATTTCAGCTGGATGTAATCACTTTTACATTGGTGACGAAACAGCTTAAGTTTACATTCCAAGGCTACATTGTAATTTATCCAACCATTCACCTATTGGAATTCAGATTTTTCACAATTAATGTTATATGCTATTTGCCACTTCTAGCATTCTATCCTAACAGCTTCCTTTGAGCTGAATGCTCTTCATGTTGCCATTTTTCAAATGAAGAGTCTAAGACTTCATTTACTCACTGTTGTCTAATTGATTCTGATTCATTGGGAACCAACACACAGGGCAATGTAGAACTGTTTGCAGGGA
Source organism: Nesogale talazaci (assembly GCA_004026705.1). Taxonomy (NCBI): domain Eukaryota; kingdom Metazoa; phylum Chordata; class Mammalia; order Afrosoricida; family Tenrecidae; genus Nesogale; species Nesogale talazaci. The sequence goes on from PVJH01001053.1 coordinate 226,389, forward strand.
TTCTGAGACTAAGTCTTTATGGAAACAGATAGCCTCACATTTCTCCTTCAGAGAAGCTGATGGGCTTGAACTGCCGACCTCCAGGTAAGAAAGCCAATGCTTACATAACTACATCACTAAGACCACTTGAAAGTCAGATTTAGACAATACAAATACAGCATGATCATTATAATAATAGGTGTTATATGCACACTTTACAACCAGCTGCCGAACTCCAAAGTCTTAACCAATTCTCTACATATTTTCTTACTTTCTGAAAAAAGAGAAACTGTTGGGATCTAATCCACACATCATAAAATTCAAAAGTTCAATCCTATCAAGAAGAGTCGTACCATCATTACCACAGTCAATCTTAGAACATCTTCTTCTTTCTTGTACTTTTGTTACTAGCTATCCGTCTCCTCCCAGATTTCCCTGCCATATCCCCAATAAATCATTATTCTGGTTACTGTCTCTATAGACTCATCCATCTTGGATTCCTATACCAAAAAAACTCACAAAAACAACAACACAACAACAAAAGAAAATAAACTCAGAATAAGAAAATGAAACAGAGAAAAATCTAAAAGGAAAAGAAAGCAGAAGATATCTGTAGTCGTTCCATAATCTGTTGACAATTTGAGGCTTTGAATGAAGGGGTGGAGTTTAGCCTGTCGATCAGATCGCAGCTTGATGACCTCATCTGGAGGTGCTAAGGAAAGAAATAGCTAAGTGAAGGTGGGACACACACTCACTTCCTGTGAGACATTCCTGTTGACAAGACACATGGCGCTACACTAGAGCCTGGGAATTAAAGGGTCCACGTGGAGACCCCTGCCAATGTTGAAATGATTCCATTGCCACTGGATTCACATGAATTTTTACCCTCTGGCCTGTGGTGTCATTGGATATGTTATGTGCGTCTAAAGAAGAACTTATGGACTAATATTGGACATGTGGGCTAATACTGAACTTAAGGAATTGGGCTGGGATGTTTTCTCAATATTCAACTGCTTTTATATATAAAGTTTTCTCTAGTACACATTAAGTGTGTATGAATTTGTTTCTCTAATCAACCCAAACTAAATATATTGAAAACAAGAATAACTTTAAAATGGGTTGAGCTGAAAAAAAGGGGGGGGTGTCAAAAGGGAGATCAAATGATAAGGTATTAAATTTTAACCTAATTACATATACCATAATCCACTTATCAATGCACTGTGCACAATAGCAAGACTATCTACATTCCTCAAATATGGTCAGAGTGAATTCACTTGTAGTTTAATCTACGTGTGGACGCTGCAAATGGATTTGGGGTTTCCACTGTCATCTGCAGTCTTCTGCGAACCAGGGGTTCACAATGTAAACACTTTAGATTTGAATTATACTATTTACAATCCTTGGGTCACATAGGCTAGTGTGCTTTTTTATGTGGAATTATTTTATATTTCCCTTAGACAAGACTTTAAGACCTCAGATGGTATTCGTTCTGATAGCTAGGCACCAACTAGTTTCTTCACCACACTTTGCTATAGGACCCACATCTTTAGTGATCTCTTCAGGAGGGCAGGAATCAAGCAGGGTTGCGTCATAAGAACTAAATTGTTCTTATATTAGGGCTAGAATTAACTCCAAGTGCAAGACCCATTCATGTACCTATGGCTTATATATGTCTCTGGTTCAAATGAGATATCATTGTTATTTATACGAGGGAACACTGTCAATCATCTTAGCATGCAGGGTTACAATAAACAAACTTTGTTTCTTTAGCTGTGCAAATCCAACTTTACCATAAACATGTCTGATAAAAATACATATGGGAAATTATTAAGTCTTTGGCATCCAACAGCTTGTAAGATTAACTGGTTGAATGATCATCTTGCCTTAATTTATATCATCTAAGTCTTAATTTCTTTTATGTGAATCAATCATCCCGGTGTTGTTTTCCTCCTGGATTCAAAATCCTCAATTCAAAACCATTGACCTTTGTTTGGATGTGAGGAGTCTGATTCTGTAGAAAGGTCCTGAGGGGTTAAGATAGAGAGAAGGAAGCCAGCCAGACATTGGAGCAGTAGCTTCCAGGTAGTAAAGAAATCACGATGATTATTCACTCTGATTGGTAAGCAAGTGCACGTGGTGAGTTCGTGTTTGCCTGGTTTACCTGGTCACGGGACCCTGACCGAGCATTTGGGGATTACAGCATGTCTCAGAGAAAGGTGGGTGCAATGGCTTTGTCAACAGCGTACCTTCACACTGAGGTGGGTCTTTTTCCAAGAGGGTCTCTGGCTGTGATGCAGCTGGAGTTTGAGACAAATCAGAGCTTACAGAGAACATATCGATCGATGCCTTTGTGAGGACAATCCATGTGATAACCGCACTTAATCTTTACGACGATCCCATGGGATAGACCCGACAAGCAAGTCAAAACCTTACTCCTCGTTACTGAGCTGATTCTGACTCACAGTGACCTCCACAGGACAGAGTAGAACTGTTCCAGTGGGTTTTCGAGATGGCCCATCTTTAGTGGAGTAGAGAGCCTGACCTTCTTCCTGTGCAGTTGATGGATTCAAACTGTTGACTTTGCAGTAAGCCTCTCAGTGTGCAGCCCACGACATCGCCAGGTCTCCTAGGGACTGCTCAATGAATGCCACCAAGGGATTCTGACTCATAACGACCCGAACGGTCTGGAGACAACTGGCCCTGGAGGAGTCTGGGGCTCTAACTCCTGACAGGAGTAGAAAACCTTGCTTTTCTCCCCTGGAGCAGCTAGCTAGTGGTTTTGCACGGCTGATTTTGAGGTTAGCCATTCAAAGTGATGGCCAGGCCTCCCCTTTAAAGGTACCCGAACCTCCAACCTGTCAGTTAGCAGCTGTACACGGTCACCACTCGCCCCATCCAGAGATTCCCTATATTTAGTACAAAACAATGAAGAAGTGCTATAAGTACAAATAGGTATTTTTAGAGATGTTGGAATTTAAAGAGAAATTGCACTCGAGGCAATAAATAAATAAATATTGAGTAAATGAATGAAGTCAACTCTGGTCTTTTGAATTTGAACACAGATTTGGGAAAACTTAAGCTTGACTGTGTTAGTTGGCTTTCAGATGATTTTCTGAAAGAAAGGGATTTTTTCCTCCCAGAATAGACATAAATCAAATGTTTCCACATTCTATGTGGTAGCTACATAATTTCATGTCAATTGGAAGTCATAAAAGTGTAGCCTGTCAATCCCGTCACTGTCTGATGGTACCCCCTCATGGGCGTGGCCTTCTCATAAGGGGGGCCCTGCCTTCGCTTTCCTGAGCCTGATGGCAGTCAGAGTCTTAAAGATGCATTCACCGCATTGGAGCCACAAGACTTTGCACCCATTGGCCTGTGATCTCCCTTCATTCTGCATCATTGTTTGTGATTGCATTGTGTGTAACTGAAGAGGGACTTATGAACTAGCTTTAGAATTATGGTCTTGAGCTGGACTGGGATGTTTTCCTTATATTATGCTTTTTGATATGATACTCTTTCTTACACATACATGAGAGTGTCATTGGATTTATTTTTTTAGTCAACCCAGTCTAGCACATACTATACTGTCCTTCATTGAGGGTTTCCAATAAGTCTATCCATGCTAATGCCACTTATCTGTCAAAGAGGGCAGTGACTTTTCTATGTGCCTCTTTCATAACTTTTTGAAAGCAAGCAAGCAAACAAACACACAAATAAACATTTGAGATGCGTAAAGAGTAAGTGTTAATCATGGAGAAGGCGAAAGAGCTAATCAACTATTTCGACTTCTGTGAAGATTTTACTACTTTAGTGCTGTTGTATTAAACAATGTACTTATGCTACATGTTGATATGCCCTATTATGAATTGCTAATAGAAACTATTGACTCATAAATACAGGGAAAGGCTTTGAGTCATATTTTATTTATGTTCTAGTCATGGGCTGAATGTCAAGAAGAATTTAACAGTATCTAGAGCTGAAAGTACCATGGACCGCTAAAAGGACCAACAAATCCGCCTTGGAAGAAGTGTGGCCAGAGGGCTTCTCAGACGCAAAGATGGCGAGACTTCACGTGCTCTGGGCATGTCAGGTGAGACGGTGTCTGGAGAGAGACAGTGCGTGTGGTAACATGGAGGGGCAGCGAAACAGAGGAAGGGCCTCTACAAAGTAGACTGACACAGGGGCTGCAGTCATGGGCTTAAGCATCAGCCCAATTAAGAGGGGACAGTATTGAACCCAGTGAGGGCCCCGAGTGGTCAAGTGGTAAGCATTCATTCCACCACTCACCTAATGTTGCAGAGCAAACCCTCCTGCAGTCCTATGGAACAAAGGCTCGTTTCCATGAAGATCATAGCCAAGAGAAGGCCTAAGGAATGGCTCTTCTTGGCAGCCTCTGGTGTCACCGTGAGCTGTAATGCCCTGGAAGGCAGTGAAGTTCTTCCTCCCACTTCAACGGGGGACCTCTGCTCCAGTCTCACCCACTTTGCAGATTGTGTCTCCCCGCCTGTAGATTCTCATCTGTGATCCACAACACAGACTGCTGTCTCCTGCCCAGCTGTGTCTTCTAGCCAGCCTGCTGGCCACATGCACATGCACATCTCTTTGCTCCCAGTGCAGCCCCTGAGGCTCCCCTCAGCGCCACTGTTCCCATCTCTCGAGGCAGCAGGCCTGGGACAGCACTTTAGACCCTAGGGAGTCGGAATGACCGGCAAATGCATGGCTGATATTTAGATGCACCTTGGACTTGAAATATGATTTCTAAACATCTGTCTGCGGGTTCATGATTCTCAGTGTGCTGTGAATAGGGGAGACGTGCCCTCTTTTATCCCTGAGGTGCTCAGCAGAGGGGAGCAGAGCGAGCAGATCTGGAGAGCAAGGGGCACACCAGCATCACCATGCAGAGTTCCGTTTCTGCCCCCCAGTAAATGGACCGACCGCTGTGGTGCTGGGGGATGCGGGCAGCCAGGAGTTCACTCCATACCTTCCAACCACCTTCCTTTCTCCTGGCAACATGGTCTCCACAATTTGTTTTTAGTTAGAAAACACAGCATCCAGTAGTCACAAAACCAAGCCAGCATTGCCTCTGCTTCCACTTAAAGGAAATATAAAGATGCCAGAAAGCATTTGCCCCCAAACGGCTGTTTTTCATTAAAAGGGCATTTTCAGAGCCTAGTTACTGCACTAACGACTCTGTATTGTTCTATGACGAAGAAGCACAGCATGTAAATGGATCTTCCTCCCCACGCCATCAGCAACCTATCACCCTCATTAGATATTTAAAAAAAATGCTCACAAATATTAAAAGATGTACTCCTCTTGGGAAAGGGCATCCCAAAATGCAATGTGATTTTTGTCCTCCTTTGGAGTCCTGAAGGAGGAAGTTTAAGAAGCTAATATCTCCAAGGTGCTTCCAGAGATGAAGGGTACCGGCACCTCCCCTAAAGTACGACTACATCCCTGCTAGAGAAAGACCACGACGGCCCTCTCTGTGCACGGGCTCGGTGTGTCTTTCCCTCACCCACACGCGTGCCCTGCAGTGGTCTCTCACACCGCCTGTCCTCCTTTCTACAGCGATTTTCAGCATCATGTAACTTACCTTGGGTAAATGGCAGACACCGCCTTGCTTTACAGAGGAAACGGCTGGGGAATAAGCGACGGCTTCACATCACACTGATGTGTACACTGGGATCATGTCCACATCTCCAAGGTAACACATGGGCAAGTGCAGAGCCTAACTGGACATCTAAAAATTGTTTGGCAAGTGGCTACCCTCACAGCAAAAGAGAGATCCTCAGGAGTGGTGGGGCTCATGGCAACTTTGGGGGTGCTGAGTGCCAGACCAGATGCTCCTGCAGTCGTGGAGAGGGACCGCAGAGTGATGAACCAGGGATGTCTGATTCAGGGAACTCACATGGGCTCCCCACTTGATTTAAGGCTCCGTTTGAACTCAGAAGTAGCGAAGACGATTGTCATAGCAGCGACCATTTATTTATTTCTTTTTTGCAATGTGCTGGGAATCATGGATTTTGATCTCCTGCTGCCCGACCCTCCAACCAAGGTGCCGGCCTGGGTGCTTTCTCCCAGCTCAGGGAGATGTGAATGGGAGTGTTGTCACTGTCTGTCTGGGGCTATCTTTCCCTGGCCACAAAGTGTCAGAGCCAGCTTTCAAACCTCCACATTCGACTTTGGAACCTGAATGAGCAGCCTTTTAGGCTACAGGAGGTACTTTACACCCCTGCTCTCTTGTGTAATCCTCACAACAGATCATCTGTGAGATCAATGTTCCCAACCATCCCTGGGAACAAAGGGAAGCAGCCATGGAGAGATTTCATAAACCTGCCCTGGACCACACAGTGAGCCCGAAGTGCTGACACTGAGACTTGAACCCAGGCCTATGTGGATCTGCAGGACTCCTGCTAGCTCCCAGCAGCCCCCAGAGCCAAAGCCATGGCGAGCTTGGTGCTCTTCATGGATAAAAAGCTCATGGGTGCCTTTTGGGGTTTGTGGGCTCAGATGCCTAAATCTCAGAGGCCGTGAAATCATTTTGGCTAGACAGTGCCTTTCATTCTTACACAGAACCTTTCCTCTTTCTTCTCAGAGAAAGAGAGGGAGCATGAAATGTGTGATGCGCCTTATTCTCTATTTTAATCAGAGCCAAATTAAAAAACCCTGTTTCCCATCTTTCCCTTTTCTCAATGGGCTTCCAACGGGCCCCTTTCAGCTGGATCGCCTTCTGAATTTCCACCAGACATACTGAATCCATCTTTACATTTTACCAAGAGCTTAGGTATGCGGAAGACTCGCCTAGAGGTCTGGACATAGTGTGGAGTCGGATTCAGTATAGTCGCAGAGGCAAATTCTCAGCAGGGGACTGAACTGGTTCTGGCTGTAAATGCTTTTGAGTACATAAGATATCATTAGTCACAGGGGCAGAAGTTAATCACTGGAGACATGTAATGCACAAAATATGGAAATGATAGCTGCTTAAGATAAAATATAGGCTGCATCATCCAGAAGAACCCCGATCCAAAAACTGCATTTTAAACCACTAACATTTCCTTAAATGCTATTTGCAAGTTCCTTAGTTTTGTCTACAGCATTTTTTTTCAAGACTCTGCTTATGCTCCAAGTGTGGGCCATTCCAAGAGCTCAAACGAAATGGCTTCAAATGCACAGAATGTGAGGGGAATCTCATTGGGAAACATATGGCATGGCATTGGACGCTCCAAACGGTCACTTCTCAAAGGTACGCAATAAAGAATAAAGTAACTCTGTCTCCATTAAAAACATGTGAATAAATAAATGGCAACACGGTTCTTCCCCCACCCCCCACTGGATTTGTGGATGGGGCGGGCAGCATGGATTGTGTCTCCTCTGTGGCTGAGTTGCAATTCAGATAATTCATCTCTTTTCAATTCTTTTTACTCGTGATGAGCCATATTGACAGCAGCTGTAGGCAAGAGGTTTTTTGTTTAAAAAAAAAAAAAAAGATCTGCTTTCTCCTCCAAATCATTGAATCACTGTCTAACAGGCCTATAAAGAATCCATCTGGGCTCTGTGGTGTGTTGGGCACCAAAGAAATAATAGAAATTAGGGGAAAATATAGCTTAAGTGGACTCTAACCAAGAAATTAAAAAATTTCCCCGCCACATGTTTTTAGGGGGGAAACAAAAGAAAATCAACCGCTGAAAGTTTTTGTGCAATTCAGGTAGACCCAGGTTTAAGGGAAAAATGACACTAAAATTTCACTTTCAAAAGAAAGGAAACAAAACAAACTGGCACTTTACAGGCGACCACGGGAAGCACCAGTTAGCAGGTAATGATAGGTCTGGGAGGCAGTTAGAGAAAGACTTACACATCACGGTAGAAGGCGATAAGTGAGTGCCAATGAACCCCAAACTTCCACTCCGAAGAGGAAGGCGATGATTGGAGGGAAACGGCTGGCAGCGAGGGATGCAGTATGAATTGATTTATATCAGTGATGGAGCTTCACAAAAGTGCTTCCAGATGTACACAGTACATGAAGCGGCGATGAAAACTCAGTTGTGTGTGTGTGTGCACATTTTAATTCTAATTTGTAAATCGGCATTGGTCTGAGCTGGAGAGTAGATGCTTGTAACATGTTTACTTAAAATGGTTTAGTCTGTCTTACAATGGAAGCCCAACGGAAACTTGTTTATGGATCACTCTGCTATCCTTCAATGACACAAAAATGGCTTTGGTTTCAAAGGAGAGAATTGGCAAGTGGTAATGGCACACAGTGTTGCGGTCTTGTGTATTTCCCAGCATTCTTGGTTTGCGCGTCTTTAACGGTTACACAAACCAACTGGCTGGGCAAGTGTGACGAGGGTGCTGCAAACGAGAGGGTGAGTTCGAGGACTGATTTAGAAGAAAGACGGCGTGGCGCCTTTTCTTAAAATGTTTTCTTAAAACGTACAGAGTGAAACAGAACCCTAAATTGTCTGTGAACATGATCGTGGAAACAAAGTGACTAGAAAGCACAAAATAAATTTCGAGAAGCTGGCAGGAAAACCAACAAAAAAGACCTGACCACTGTACAACAAAGAATAAATCCAACACTCTTATCTTCCATTTACTAAGTTGAATGAGCCATGGGATTGCTCTCCCTCTTCTCTGAACTCCCTGCCATTCAATACAGCTATCTGGCCTCTCCTTTTCAACATGTGCCCTTCTGGAATGTCCACACTCTGCTTCTCTCTTCTGTCCACCTCTGCAAAGAATCCTTTCCTGTTTCTGTGCCCACTTATTCTTCCTGGCCCACCTGTTTCCCGTAGCCCAAGATCCCCAGCCCTGTCCTTCTTTGCCCATCGCACCACTGCATTGACAACAGACAAATAGTGAACATTCCCAACTCTGTGAACTTTCTCTACCTGGTAACCTCCCCAAACCTGTCTGGGACTGTCTTCCATGGTGCCATCCCCAGTTTGGCCAAGGTCAGAGGCCACCTTCATTGCTGAGACTCGTCCAGCCCTGAGAACACTTTACTTTTCCCTCTCTTCTCTGGCCAACATAACCAATCAGTTACTGGGTCCTTTGATGACTTAAATATTTCTCTTTACTTTTCCTCTTGATTTCGACTACCCGCACATTAAAGCCACGTTATCGCTGTAATAACTGTAAGACCCTAAGCAAACTCATTGACATCAAGTTCATTCTGACTACTCATAGCCATCTGACAGGCCTGGGTGGCGCTCTCCCTGTGGGTTTCTGATGTTGAAGCTCTTTACGGGAGTACAAAGCCTTGTCTTTCTCCTGAGGAGCTGGCTCGTGGTTTCCAATCGCTGGATTTTAGATTAGAAGCCTGATGCATAAGCACTACACCACCAGGGCTCCTAACGAGATATAATAACTCAATAATGCCAGCTGTTGTGCACCGAACCCTGTGCAATTGCTTCAGATGAATGATTTCACCACCGAGGAAGAGCTGGGGCACAACGATGCGTTCATTTGGCTGAGGTTTGCACGGCCAGCCGAGCTTGGATCTGAACCCAAGCCATCGGCGCTCGGGGCTCAACTGAATGACTTCTCACAGAATCCTCAGCCAAGCCTTACTGAATGCTACATTCACTTCACTTCATATTTTTAAAAAAGATGTTTTAAACGTGGCAACATGTATCAGCAACCTTAATTATGCATCCCTCTTGGCTCAAAATTCATTCTGACTTCAAATTCCTTGGAATTTATCCTAAGGAAATAATTAACAATGTATGGAAAGATTTACTCATCTATATCAGGATCTTCACTGCGGCAAGATTCATTAGAGTTCCACACTGAGCACACGTTAGTGTTTTCAATGGTGGTTAATAACTCTGGAATAAGGGGATATGCACACCATTGTTTTATGACAGGAAAAAATGTCCAGATTTACAAAGTGGGGCCAAAAGCAGACTATCAAAGAGTCATGGAGAACCCCTCCCCCCAAAAAGAGTTATAAAGAATAATACAGGGGATGAATCTCATGCTGTGTCAAAAACCCCAAAAGAATACCAAGTGAAACTGAGAAGGCATATATCAAAATATTAACTGAAATTATTCTAAAATACTGGAACCTTAAAGGATTTTTTCCATTCTTTGTCCAAATCATATGATATACAGATAATGGTAAGTTCTACTATGCCACTGTGTAAATACACTATGGTATTCTATGTATTCTATGGGTTTCACTATGTATTTCTGTGAAAACTTTTTTTTAATGGAAAATATAAAAGTGTGAAGCTTTGTGCTGACATACCCTCTATCTAGGTCTTCAAAGCAGTGTTTTCACCTCTCTGCTTCTTCCCTGATAATCCTGAGCTCTTCAATTTGTACCACATGAAAATGGTAATTTTGGAATCCTTGAGGGGTATAAATCACGTACCTTTAAAATGTTTTTGACTTTGGAGAATGAAAAGAAGCCTGATGGAGCAAGGTCAGGGCTAAAGGCAGATGGGGTCAGGTTTTCCAATGATCTGTGTGGAACAGACAGTTCAGGTTACCCCAGAAGAATCAGTAGGCACATTTTTTGGTCATGGAGCAACTTTCCTGGATCTTTTCTTACCAACGTAGCTTTCAAATCTCTCCCAATAAATCTCCATAGTTGTCTGTATCCTTAGGGAAAAATCGGTCAAGATGTTCCCTTGGGAATTCCAAGGCAGTTGCCATCCTTGCTGAGCTGACATCTCTGTCTGGAATATAACTGGCCCAGCAGCTCCCCCGAGGAGCCACTGTGAGGACTGGGCTTTCTCAAGATGACTGAGAGAATTTGTCTGCAGCCTTCCACTGATTTATGAGACATTTTCAAACATGTTTTCTTTGGAATAAGCCAGTTCATGTAAAACTGGAACCCTAATAGCCATACTTCTGAACTTACCCATCATATAATGCATTTTAAATCAGACCCTGACCCATAATAAAAACCACTAGAAATAACATCTGATTTCCACAGCATTGATAATGTAATATCCACACTCAAGGACACAACCCTATTTATTGCCTGTTGAAAGTTTCTCTGCTTGGAACTCAAGTCCAAGCTCCTGAGTCTTAGGCTTCTTGTTGGTTCCTCAACCCGGGCCTCTGCTTCTTGCCTGTAGAATCTTCACCCTCAATCAGATTTGTCTCCTCATCCTTATCCCCTTACTTACCTCTTGTGTTAGTCCGGGTAGAGTAGAGAAACAAATCCAGTAAATATGTATATGTGTATAAGAAAAAGGTTCATATGAACATTGAGGAAACATCCCAGCCCAGTCCAGTCCTCGGTCATAAGTCCAATATTAGCCCCTATGTCTGATACCAATCTATAAAATCCTCTTCAGACTCACAAAGCACATACAATGATGCCAGGATAATCACAGTCCAGTGGATTCAGAGTCTTGTGTATCCAATGGTGGTAGAAGCATCCCAGTGCTGGCAGGGACCTCTTTGTGGCTTCTCAAGCAACTCAGCACCAGCAGGAGTCTCTATGTAATGTTTCCAGCTTCAGAGGTCTGGTTCCATCAAGGTACACCCATGTGGCTTCTCCAGGATGTCTCACAGGGAGTCAGCCTTGTGTCTTGTCAGTAGAGCATCTCCAAGGGACTGAGTAGTAAGTCTCTCACATCCAAGGGGGAAAATACTGGCAGATTTCCCAGAATTCTCAGGAGGAAACCATGCCCACACAGAGATCTCATTGGCTAGCAGAATAATAGGCTAAACTACACCCCTACCCTCTTAATCCTCAAACTGACATCAGATTAGGTGACTGCCACACCTC
>PVJH01001054.1:0-237771 GCA_004026705.1 Nesogale talazaci
GGCCAACACTTCCCCATCCCCTTGCCCTTTAGCATTCCTGCTGAGTGCAGGTCAGCTGCTCTGCATACTCTCCTTGGATTTCTGCACCCGGTTCCCTCGTGATCCCATTTCCATTACGGATTTGGGTAGCCTTATTGAAGGTGTTAGGATGAATATTCTCAGCGGTATTCTTTGTAGTTTCCGGAGGTTTGCTTTGCCCCATATCAATGATCTTTTCTAATTGGTTCAGGTGATGTGCTCTAGGTTTTTTCAGTGTGCAGTTTGTCTGCTTGTTTGTAAATAGTGGGGAATTTGATAGAAGATTTCATGCATTTACACATAGAATATACATGCTTTAAAAAAAATCGACCAAAACTTTCCCCCACCCAATCCTGTCATGACACTAAACCCTTGGCAATTTTTAAAATATCAATGTATATAACAATTACAGAAGTGCAGGGGCCTCACACCTTCTCTGCATTCAGGCTAATTATAAAATAATCACGTCAAAATGATCTATGAACTCCAAAAATGCAAAGCATGTATTTTTATTTATTCCTTTAGTGCATTTTTCATAAATGCAGTTAACACAGCTGTTTGCACATTCATTTGACACCTAAGATTGCATCTGACAGGCTGCGTTGTATATCAATAAAATCATGAGATTGATGTCAGGCTTGTGCCTATCTTTTTAATGCCAGGCCATCTACCCACACTGCATTTGTGGCCCTAGTAGATCTTAATCTGCATATTGAGCACCCCAAATATTCCTGGGAGGTGTGGGTGGGTGCAGTTAGTTACAAGTAAGTAGGACAACCCCATTATTTGTGCAAAATACAGTACATACTATATAAATATACCATTCTTCATCAAACTTTATCACTTTTTGTCACCATTTGTTGATGATTTTCTAACTCAATCAGACGTCTTTCATTTGCTGGTGGCATGCTATTGTAAAAAAGAGCTTTCTTTTCTCTACCATTTACTTATTCAAATATGTATAAATATATCTGACAAAGTCATGAGATGACTCACCTCACAAGTATGGCACCCCAAATCCTATAGAGACGATACACTCATTTTTCTAGATAATGCTGTTGCTTAATACTTTCAAAGTCTGTTCATTCTCTTCCTGTTTAACAGAACACCTATGTTGCGCCAAAAGCAAGGTGACCAGCTCTAGGGGAAGTCTCATGGTTGGTCTCAGTCAATATGACTTGCCTTTTTTCCCTCACAGTTTTATTGTCATGTTATTCACATACCATCCAGTTCAATAGTCCAATGATGTGATAGAATTATGCAGTTATTCCGACAATCTATTTTAGAACATTTATGTCTTTCTTTTGCTCATTATTGTCAGCTATCCCCCTAAGGCCTCCCAGCATCCCTTTCATGTCCTGAGGAAATGATTTCTGTAGTTATTGCCTCTAGAGTTTCACCTTGCCTGGATTGCATACACAGAAAGGCATGCAAAATAAAAACAAAAGTGCAAAAAAATAGAGCTCAGGAGCAACGACAATGTAAAACACAGGAAGACATCAATCCAAGGAAAAGCAGAAAATATTAAAAAGAGAAACAAAGTCAAAATCACTTGTCTTTTTAAAAGAGTGTGGTTTCAGGCTGGTAGGCTGCTCTAAGATGGCTCAATAGGTTTTGATAAAGAAAGTAGGTGGATTATCTCTTCTGAAATTACGTTCTAGAAGAACTGTGATTTCTCCCTTGGGAGTTGGCTCTTGTTTTCTGGGATCATTGGGAGCAGTCAGCTGCATGGTCGTGCTGCAGTCCTAGACAAGTTGGACGTAAAACTTAGCCACATCAGCAGTCACTTACATGAGGCTGAAGGTGATTTCTCCCTGGTCAAACCGTCAGAGGGAAACAGAGTCCTAGGCACAGCTAGACTGCCACCTCATTAGAGGTCGGGGTCAGATATACCTGGGGAAGCCATGCCCAGATTCTTGACCACCAGAAACTGTGAGATCAAGACTGTGAGTGTTGTTCATCACTGTATGTTGGAGTAATTTGTTATTGCACTGCCACTGAGTCTATTCTGACTCACAACCACCGATGGCATAGGAGAGAACTGGTCCACGGTGCTTCCAAGGTTGTAAATATTTATAACAGACTGCATCATCTTCCTCCTGTCTGAGTGGATTCCAACTGCCGGACTTTTACTAAGCAATCCAGTGCTTGAACCACTGTGCCACCATGGATCCTTAGTTTGACATACAAAAAGCATGGCCTAATCGAGCATATTACCCTGTGCTGGCCTTTGAGATGGCAGGACATCTGTTAGGGTTTCTAGGAAAGATTTTGCTTTATGATGTCAGAAAAAGGCCAAGGAGAGCATGACTTTCATGCCCAGCTCTTCGCTTCTGTCGGGAAGCCAGTGCAAGGGTGTGTTGATTGGAGCCATTGTCTCTCTTTTGAAACCAGGACATGCTTCTGTAGGTAGTGTGGGGAATACTGAGTCTTTGGGGCCCTGAATATGTCATTGTTTTGTTGTTTCTTTTTTCACTCTTGAAGTGTTTTCTATGCAACTGGTCCTGAGTGAGATGTTTTACATAGATTGTCTTAATACAGAAGAAAAAAAAATCCGTTGTGGATTATTCAGTGTGGGTGTCAATTTCAAATCATCCCTATTGTATTCAACAGCTTTACTCTCTCACTGCCATCTTGCCCCTTCTGACTCATATGGACCTTATAGGACAGAGTAGACCTGCCCCTGCGTGTTTCTGGTATTGACTTCCCTGTTAAGTCCAATGAGCACTTCTCTCGCTTCTTGCTTTTGTCTTCCACTCCCCCCACCCCCTCCCCAGTAACCACCAAAGTGCAGTTTGGGCTATGAAAACTTTATCTTGATTTTTTTAGTAACACTGGTTACATAGAATATTTTTTCTTTTGTGATTTATGACAGGATCCCTGGTACTATTTGGAGTTACTCATTGGTCTGCTAACTGCAAGGTCAGCAATTCTAAACTACCAGATAAACCCCTCAGGAACAGTAATGGGACTTATGATACCATAGGGAAAGTGGGGGGATAAGGGGGAAAAGCGGGAACTAATCACCATGATCAGTGAATAACACCCCTGCCCTCAAGGGGTAGGTGAAGGGAGACAGCCAAGCATGTAAGATATGAAATTAATAATCCTTTAAAATTTATCAAGGGGTCACAAGGGTGCGAGGGTGGAAGAGGGTGGGAAAAAGGAGGTGGTGATATCAAGAACTCAACTAGAAAGAAAATGTTTTTAAAATGATGATCAAAACATATGACTTCATACAATTGATGTATGGATTGTTATAAACTCTAAGAGTCCCCTAATAAAATAATTTATAGATACGTATACATATAAAAGAAACACTGCAATTCAATCACCTTTAAAATTAATAATCTTATTGAGATATAATTTATGCACCATACAATTCAATTATTTAAATATATCATCTGCCATTTTTGTGTTTTTTCTGTTCAGGTTTTGTAGTTTTCTGTAGTTTTAAAATGTTAATCTCTTGTCTAGTGTAGTATTGGCAAAATATTTATCCTTCCCCTACCCTTATTTTGTGAGTTCTCTTTGTATTGTTTTGGTTAAGTCAAGAAGTCCCAGTTTAATGATATATTTTATTCTTTATAATGACCTTGCCACCTACTACCCAACACTCTCAGTTGTTCTGATTAACTAATTACATAGCCCTATGATCGGTAGGTGGGAAACAGTTGGGGATTTCTGCTCTCTTAAAGAGTTGTTCTCAGAAACCCATGTGGGCAGTGCTGCTCTGTTTTATATGTTTGCTATGAATCAGAACTGACTCGATGGCAGTGAGTTGTGAGATGATGGGTAGGTGTTTAAGTATTACAAACAGTTCATGCTGTACTAACTTAAAGGTTGGAGGTTCAAAACCACTTTTACATGCAGTGGGAAAAGGGCCTGGTTTCCTGCTCCCA
This sequence comes from Nesogale talazaci, assembly GCA_004026705.1. Taxonomy (NCBI): domain Eukaryota; kingdom Metazoa; phylum Chordata; class Mammalia; order Afrosoricida; family Tenrecidae; genus Nesogale; species Nesogale talazaci. The sequence goes on from PVJH01001054.1 coordinate 3,921, forward strand.
CTAAGAAAACAGTCACGAAAACTCCACACAGGGAGCAGTTCTATTCTGAAACTCAGGGAGTCTCCATGAATTTAAATTGAATTGACAGCAATTGGGTTTGGGTTTAGGGTTCAGGTTAAGAATAATTCCAGTTGGTCCAACTTGCAATGAAATGAATCCTAACACAGTATCAGAAGTATATCCAACTATTTTCATGTAAAATTTATTCTAAGACTATAGAGAGTCTTGATATCAAGAAATCTAGCAACATAATCTCCTCCCAATTGCCTGAAATTAGCTCATTTTTCACAAAAGCACTAAAGTTAGTTTCAAGTGTTTAGATCTGATGTATAGAGATACTGGAGAATTTTCAGTACTATGGTACTTCTTTCTCATTAAAAAAATATTTATTTATGGAGAACAGGGCATACAATAAACACATACACAGTGGTACAGCTCACACTCACACCAGTGACAGTGACAGACTCTGAGCAAACAGCTCATCTGTGTGACTCATCCTTCTTGCTTTTTCTCCTTTCACCATCTCCTCCCCTCTCTGCATCCTTTTAGGGAAATTCAGAATTGCACCGCATTGTGGTCATCATGAGTGTTCTACGTTGTCTTAAAAAATCTAATGCAGTTATTGTTGTTCGTTGTCAGCAGACCACTTCTGACTAAGGATGAGTAAGACTTGGAATTGTGCTGGAGCAGAACTGTGCTCCGTATTCAAAGCTGTGACTTTTCCTAAGCAGATAGCCAGGTCTTTCTTCTGAGTCACTTCTGGGTGGGTCTGAACCTCTCACCTTTAGGCTAGTAGTCAAATACTCAGCCATTTACATGGCCAAGGAAGCCCAGAAATGATGAAAACGAGATGGAACCAAATAAATGAAATAACTAGTAGGAATGTTGCAAAGAACTCTGATTTTTTAAAAATACTGATTTTAATGGAGAATTCATGACCCCTGAATACAAGTTTATGGGTAGATTGATTTCTCCTTACTAGCCCAGAGGACCAATAGTAGTGGACTTCTCAGCATCATGCAGCAACCCAGTAGTTCTGATAAGTATATTGAAACTAAGAGAAGAAATGCCCAGGAGGCAGGTTGGGGGGGTCGTGGGGAGAGTTAGAACTTTTTTTCAACAAACCATTTAAAAAAATTCCAGGATTAAGTGGAAAAGTTTTCAAGATATATGTCTTTAACTGTATCTATACTAGTAAAAAGCACTGATAATTGGAAATGGGGAATTACTTCATTGAGAAAAATGTCAAATTATAACATGCTTTGGAACAAATTTAGGAAGAAAGAGATAAAACTTATATAAAGTAATCTTGTAGAGAGGAGTCCAAATAAAATTTACACATATGGAAAGAGATGTGAGGTTCATAGATGATAGGAACTTAGTATCATAACATTGCTATTTATCTGTATATTAATATATATGTGGAATTTAATGCCTAATAGAACTCCAGAAATCAATTCTCTTGATATAAATAGATCTCTAAGATTATGTAAAAATAATTAATGTCTGAAAATATTTAAGAAAGATTAAAATTGAAGAACGGCTAGGGAGGACTGTCCTTATAAATATAAAGTCACCAAGTGGAAATCCGTATAGTACTATTATAGGAATGGGCCCCTAAACCATCACTAGTTTAAATTAAGTAATCTAGATAAAGAGATTCCACCTAGGAAACCCAGAAATTCTTATAAACATATAGAAATAAACAAATGATATAACCAGTATGAATGTTGAGGGGGGAGAGTTAAAACTTTTTTCAACAGACTCTAATATTAAAAATACCAGAATTGAGAGAGGGCGGGGAGAGAGAGAAATCAAGGTTGGTAGGTAGGTTGATTGATTAATTTCTGTATGCTAGGTAACAGCATCAACAAATGGAAATAGGGACATTCCATTCAGAGAACAATTCTTTGGAATTCATTTAAGAAGAAAGGTAGAAAAACATACATAAATTAATTGCACAGAGAGGAATCCAAACAAAATTTAAACATATGGAAAAAGATTCATAGATGAAAAAATATTTCATATCACAGTAGTAATATTTATCAGCTTACTGAATGCAGATTGAATTTGACACCTAATAGAAACCGAAAGGTGCATTCTTTGGACTTGGATGGATTTTTAAAATTATGCAAAAGAATTAGAGCCAGAAAATACCCACAAGAGACTGAGAATGAAGAATTGTGAGACATTATCAGACATAAAGCCACTGAATTGAAATCCAAAAGTACTATTTATTTTTTTTTGGGGGGGGGGCATCACTGCAATCCGGTGGTGGGAGTAGGAAACCCAGCCCCACTGCTGGAATTGAACCTCCATCCCAGTGGGCCCGCGCACAACCACTACACCATACGGGCTCAGCCCCCCAAAGTACTATTATAGGATAGTGCCACCCCAATCACTGGTACGAAATAAATAATCTAAATCAAGAGAATGTATATGTTTGTATTTTATTATGTTCACATTATGAATATTGTTTCATTTGTCTTGTGAATTAGTCGAGGGTTTACAGAGCAGATGATCGACTTGTCAAACCTCGATGTGACTTGCTCTGTTACCATCATTTTTCACTCATTCCCTTTTTCCTGGACGCTTCTCCCCTGGCCCCCAAGTTAATACGTGTCTACACTCTACCTATTGCTTTGTTCCCTTCCCTGGCACTGCCACCCATGGTAACGATCAAGTTTCCTTTAGTTGGACTGTGACAACACTGCTTTGTTTTTGTTTTTAAATAAGAGTGGTCTCATAGACTATACTCCAGTCCCTTCCAAGTCATGAGGTGATTCACAGATTCGTCATCATTCCTTACCATTTCATAGAATTCTATAAAATGTGTGTACCAAATTTTGTTTGTTTTGTTTTGGGGGCATCACTGCCCTCTGGTGGTGGGAGTAGGAGGCCCAGCTTTGCTGCTGGATTTGAATCTGCAACCCAGTGGGCCGCAGTCCCGCGCACAATCACTACGCCTCCGGGGCTCAGTGTGTGTACCAAAATTTATTTATCCATTCCAACTTGGATGGGCATTTAGGTTGTTTCTATTTTGTTGTTGTTGTTGTTGTTGTTAGTGTGATGAACAGGGTGTGCATACAGCTGCTTGTGCTATGTGTGGCTTTTACTTCTTTAGGGTCTAAGCCAAGGAGAGGTATTGCTGCATCATCTGGTGTTTCTCTGCCCAGTTGTTCGAGGAAGCGCCACATTTCTTTCGGCAGTGGTTATATAATTTGATAGTCCCACCAACAGCATATGAGGTTTCAACTCTCTCCACACCTTCTCTGTCGTTCGTGCTTTGTGATCTATTCTGTGGTGAGGTGCTATCTCATTGCTGTTTTGATTTCCATTCCTTTGGATGGCTGGTGGTCTTGAGAATCTCTTCATATGGATTTTCACTGCCTGGATGTCTTCCTTGATGAACTGTTTATTACCGCTGCCTCTTTAAAAATGAGAATGAAATTGTTTTCTTCTTCTTGAGAGGTTGCTGTTTTCTACAGATTTCAGAGTAGCCTCTTGCCCCGTGTTATAAAAATGCTTCCCCAGTGTGTGGGCTCTCATTTTCCTCTTTGGTTGAAGCCAAATGGCTCCATGTAATGATATAATTTAATACCTGAAATAATCTTGACGGCCTTTGCCTCAGATTTCCACATGTGCTGGATAATTCATGCAAAGTCCTTATGAGGGACAGGCCTGCAAAACATGGGGCTTTCTTGTCCTGTAAAGTTGGCTAGTTTCAGAAACCCTCGAGGGCAGCTCAACTCTATCAGCCACTCCCTGGGAGCAAGAAGAGCCCTTCTACGCCTGTAGAGAACTTCACAGAGACAGCTCTCCCCTGTTCAATAAGGTCGCTGTGTGTTGCAATCGACTCAGTGGCAGTGTGTTCAGGTACTTTGGAACTGAATGATTCATTTCATTTTCGTGTTGTATTTTTTGACATTTGAGAACTCTTCATATTTTAGCTGGATATTCAAACTTCGGAACCTTCATTCTAGAATAAAATGTTTGAAGTTGCCTTTTATCTCACTGAAGGAGAAGGGAGTATTTATTATCTCTTTTCCATCACCCAGTGGTCGAGGACTGTCTCCTGGGTTGTGCATTTCCTTATACTTGTAGGTTTGGGTATGCATGTGAATGACAGAACTGGCTTCCACAAGCATCTGTGGAAGCAGAGTCAGAGATGCTCCTGGACAGAAAGTGAGAAATCCATGGTGCATTTAAAGTGTGTGGATCTCTTATATACCAATGCTCAGCAGATTGGACTGACACTTTCAAGGCGGGTCAACATTGTCTGAGGGGGAAGACAAGAAATATTGAATAAGAGCATATGATAAGCAAAGCAAAGCACATATCTCCAGAGAAAAACATCATACATCTTCATAAAGTTTGTAAATATATTTCTATTTTAGGGATGCGGAGCTTCTTAAACTGGGGTTCAGGACCATGTAACTCAATGTCATGGTACCAAAAGAATGCTCAACACTCCCAAATTAATTCAAAGTAAAATTCATCATGAACCCCTGGTATTTTCAGCAGTTCTTACATCATGAGACTGTACTGCAACCTTGCTTTGGAACACATAACAGGCACTTGAAGTCACTATAACACTTATCTCAAGTCAGGGCCTCTGTCCCAAACTCTAAGCTTTATATTTAACAATTCTCTTTATTTCCACCTGTATTGTTCATCACCCACTGCTGTCAAGTCTCTCTCTCTCTCTCTCTCACACACACACACACACACGAACACACACACACACAGCTTCTTAAATTTTCTCCACCTCTGATCCCCTTTTGCCTGAGACATTTCTATTAGACCACCAAATTAAAAACAAACCTCACTGTCATCAGGTCAATTTTAACTCCAGCTGCCCCAGTGTGTTTCTGAGACTCTTGACAGCAGTACAAAGCCTCACTTTTCTCTCACAGACATCATGAATAGCAGCCCAACACATAACCCACTATGCCACCAGGGCTCTTTGACCTGGATCTATAGCGATATAAAATAAGTATCCAGATTAACCCTGAAGTTTAATAGGACTAATGGTTTGGAGAGCATGGAAAAGTACAATATATAACTGGCAATGGGTTTTTTTGTTTGTTTGTGGCTCTGACCACATGCTGTGTGTACAGAACCGAGGTCTAAGTGAAGTCTTGAGAGACAACCCAGACAAGCACTGCCAGGAACACCATGGATTCATTACGCATTTGATTTTGAATTCATATTTGGTCATTAGGAGTTCAGAAACCTTTTACTATTGCCAATTTTTTTGCTACCCCTCACACTTGGTTATACATCTCCATATGCGGACATGAAGCACAGTTTAAGCTGATTATGGCAGATGTCGTTAGGTTATCATCATTTGATCTCCCTTTAGCCCTCATTCTAAAGTTGCTTTAGTTTTTAATATTGTCTGCTTTTAGAAATTATATTAACCTTGTCTAGTCAATAGTGTAGGTTTTTTGGTTTGCTTGTTTCCTTTTCCATGTTTTGTGTCTCTATAGGAAGGAGAGAATAGGTGGATCTATACGGACAGTAACTGGATTGATCATTGTGCAGGGGTCCTCGAACGATGGCCTGCGGGCCACATGCGACCCACCGAGGATATTTATCCAGCCCACCTCATGTTTGTGCCACTTGCCGCTGTTCTGCTTAGCAGCCGACTCATCCTGGGTCTGCAGTGAATTTGTTCATAGTTTTTTTTTAAACTAGAGTCTGGCCCTGCAATGGTCTGAGGGATAGTGAGCTGGCCCCCTGTTTTAAAAGTTTGAGGACCCCTGGTCTAGGGCATGGATGGAAGGGGAGAAAAGAAGCATATACCATTTATAAGAAGCCTTGGTTGCACTTATGACTTAATCAATCAACTGCTCCTCAGAAGAAAAATGGGATTGTCTGCTCTTGGGAAGATTTACAATCTCAAGGAGCTGTTCTATTTTGCTCCATTGATCACTAGATGTCAGAATCAACTCAATGGCAGTGGATTTGGTTTTTGTTTTATAGCACTTATTGTTGTATATGTATGTGTGTGTGCAAAAGGCATTTGCTTCTACTGTATTCTTGTTCTGCTTGTAGAAGTCTCTCTGTAAGCATCAGCTTTTCATTCTAATGCATAATAATAGTGAAATAACTTTGATAGCATTAGAAATGCAACATATATATAGTACCAACTATGAACATATCTCACCTGAAGTGATAACAGTATGAACAGCCATTACCAAGTCTGTAAATGTGCTGTAATATCTCTGTTACATGTGCTATCTGATGATTGACAATTATATTGTAAAAGTCACCTCAATTACAGAAATATTAAAATGTGAGAACAAATGATTTCACCCCTCAAAAGAAACTCCCCGCCATAGACTCATAGTGACTCTATATTGACCCTCCAGGACAGAGCAGTATGGTCTCTCCGGGTATTCTGCAAAGCAGCTGGTGTATTCAAATCACTGACCTTATGGTGAGCAGCCCAGTATGGAGCCCACCATGACACCCACCAGGGCTCCTTAAATAAGGTATACACAGTTGCTGTTGAAGTTGGGTTGATTGCAACTCTTGGTGCTATTATGCATGTCAAAGTAGAACTCTGCTCCACAAGGCTTTCTGATTTTTTTTTTTTGGTAAGATGGATCACGTGTCCTTTCTGCCTAGTTTGTCTTATTCTGGAAATTCTGCCAAAATCTGTTCAACATCATAGAAAAATGCTTCACCCTAGGATATACCACACACTGGGGGTAAAGGGAGGGTGTGCTGGTATGATGCAGGGGGCTTTAAAGCATATGCTTTTACGATATCCTGGACTATGTGCTATACCACCAAAGAAATTAATTGCAGGGGGTTCCTGAGTAGTGTGCTTTTGTTTGTTTGTTTGCTTCGCAAAGAGGGCAGTAGGTCAAATAACTTTGGGAATTGATAGCCTCCCTTCTGAGTTGAGGAAGAGTTTGAAATATTTCTGTTGTTAAACAGCAATTGCCACTACAGATTTGAGGGAAACAGTTTGTCATCAGATGAGTCCTCTAGCCAACAGTCTTGGCTTTATGTTTTAAACTTTTTGCTTTGATTTTGGTGAAAGTTTCCAGAGAATATTGATTCTCCATTCAGCCATTCATACACATTCTGTTTTGTGGCATTGACTGCAAACTTACAAAGTAGCAGCATTTCTTCCACTGTTTATGTCTTTCACATTTCCATTTGCCCCTTTTCATTTCTTCCAGTTTTCTGAGCTTTATCACTGGACAAATGCTGCCCTTTTGATCTCGTATAGTTGATAGTTCTTGGAGGGGGGGTGGTCCTCCTTGGTGTAACTTCTCACCTTATGGGTCTTTCAATCGTTTGCCTGAAAATTGAGCCATGACATGAAGCGTGACTAAGAGTCTTGGTGTCAGGGATTCCACCCATTTTTGTCAGATCAGGGAGCCTGATCTCTTTTATAATCTTGACTTTTGCTCCATGTTTCTTCCCCACTTTAACCAGGCCTGTCTCTTGTGATCCCTTTCAGAACAGCCGGCAGTGGTAGTCAAGTACCATCTAATCCTCCCAGTTCCAGGCTTGTGTAGACTCAAACTTGTGAGATTTCTGTAGTCTATTAGTCTTTTGGACCAATTGTTTCCATGTATCTTTAATTTCCTCCATTCTTCTTTGCTTCCATTGGGAATACATCAATAATTGCTTTAGATAGCAGTGCACAAACTTTGAGGACTCCAATGTTACTCTTTACAAGTAGGATATCAAATATTGTCTTTGTGGTCTATTTGGGGCCAATTGACCTTGGTGTCTCTGAGGCCATAGTCTTAGCGCCCAGGCCCAAGGTCTCATTCCTGCAATGTCTTTGGTTTGGACCAAGATGTCTTCATAGCTTTGTTCCCTGTGTTCGCTACTACATTCAAGGATGTATTAACAGTATATATATATATATATGTATGTGCATATATATATATATATTCAAAGCCTTGTACAGTGTTTCCTTGGATTCCCCCCCTCCACAAATGTTCTCTGATTCAATGTGTTCCTCCTACACAAACAGAACAATTTATACCAGGCTCAACCTTGATGAAGAAAGGAAGGTTGCCCTGACAAAGCAGCTTTCTGAGAAACTGGAACACAGAGCCTTCAAAAGGAAAGATGCTCAGAAATGAAACAACTTTTGGTTTCATTCTCCTGTGGCTAAACCACCATGAACCCCAAAAGGGACAGGAAAAGGAGACGAAGAAATCTCCAACAAACAAGCTGTCAATTGTCATGTTTTCTATTGCTGCCCCAAATGTCCATCGGGAAGATCAGTGATGTGGGCCAGAAAGGAGAAATCTTATATTTCTTTTTGTTTTAAAATTTCACTCCATTTTTGTCAACAACTCCCCAAGACAATGTTGTCTTCACCGAGTTCCCCAGAAAATGCATGGCTTGAGAACAATGGCTTTTGTATAATGATTATTTGAGAGGTGTGGGGAAAAACACCAAAGTCAAAATCTAGAATAGACCAAACTATAGAAGGACTGAGGAGCATTCCTTCTCATTGACAATAGAGTGAAATCAAGTGCACTGCAACAGAAAGTATGCACATCAAATCCTGGTACAGTCCAGTGTGAGGGACTAATGAAATTAAACGACTGGAAGTTTGCTCAACAGAATTCCTTTTTAATGATTGCATTATATTATCCAGTTCTGAATAACAAAACTAATTTTTTTTCATGTCCCAGCTGACAGATCAGCCAACATCCAATACAATACTGCTTCAAAACCATGGACGTGATGGGTTTCATTGAATGAAAAATACTATATGACAAAAGATTCCTCATCCCTCATTTGTTTTATAGTCAACGTATCTCACAGGAACGTATATTAACATAAAATATAGCACCAATAATTGATATCCTATGACATGTTGACTATTCTAATTCAAATATGACATGTTTCAAAATGTTTCTTTTTCTTTTTAAAGATAGTACTTCCTGGTTAGCAGCAGCTCAGAGTAGAAAGAGCACTGGACCTGGAGTCAGATGCAATGCAGGTTGTTTTCACTAAATGTTTTCTAAAATCCCTTCCAGATCTATTGTTCTAGTATCATTTATTGTTGAATCATGAGGTTTTAATGATTTGAGGTCATTTTTTAAATGCCTTTAAAGTTGTCTTTAAGCAATCTATTATTTGAGTTGGGAAGCGAATTTTGAATGTACAAGTTGGTAAAGAAAGGATAGGGAAGAGGCACTGTCATTGTTTTGTTTTCTGTTTGTGCCAGTGTGTTTTCTCCACAGGTCTGCTATACTACATCTATCATTTTATTAATAGCGCTTAGTTTGTGTCCTCTCCACTCCACTCACAGGGTCTCAGGAGGAGAATCCACAGAACCACAGCAATCTTTTCTGCTACAAAGTCAAGGGAGAAATGCTATCCGAGGGACTTGATTGGTGTGGTGTGTTTCTATATCTGGCTCAAATTCACTTAGAGTCTCTAAAGAGAGTTCACTTAAGCAAATGTCATTTTTGTTCTTAACCTGCTATCTCCCTAGCCCCACATGTGTTTATACATCCACATCAGTGCTTGTCCAATGGGAACCACAAACCTAAAATGTTTGAACTTGTTCTCAACAGCTGCCTCTCGACACCTGCTACTCTCTTGTACTCCCAGTCGTGATTAATAGTATCACTATTCAGCTCCATCCAGCCAAACTCAAAACCTTGGAGTCACTCATGCCTTGTCCTTCTTGATTTCCATGTTTTGGGCTAACCCCTCTCCACCCACTGTGGCTGCTAAAGGGCTCTTTCTAAAATGCAAGTGGACTCACAGTGCTGTCATGATTCCTGCTCACCTGGATGAAGTTCAGATTCCTCTTGCATGCCCACCTCAATTGCCTCCTCTCCTTCACAACCCATAGTGCCCTTTACACTCCAGCTTTGTGATGTGCCCACAGTTACATCCTGGTCTTTTATGACTGAGATTTTTGCATGTGAAATTCCCTCTGCAATATCCTCAGCTTGAGTTAGTTATTTTGCCTTGGGGCTCTCACAGCATTGCCATGTGCAGTAAAACTTGGACAGGACATAACCTGTACAAGGTGGAAACCTGTCAGAGAAGGGAAATGCAGATATTGTCCACTAAAACCAGCGATAGAAAAATTGGCAAGACTGCAGCCTGTCAAAGGGAAGGGGTCTGGTGATGGTGGACATGGGGGACCCAGAAAAACATGGCAGTCCCCATAAGCTTCATCTTTCACAGGATCCATCGGTTTCTAGCTCTTGTTATCCTGCCATGTATAATTCTTTACTTGTTTGTCTCCATCCGCCCAGTTAGAGTCTGTAGGACATCAACACTGTAGAAGGACCTCAGGTTTTTGCTTGCTTTCTAGGTGGCATTTAAACTAGTTTGTGACACATGCCATTTTTCTTTGTCCCAGACCTCCCCCTGGTGGAGGTGTTAAGAAGCAGTGACATAGTCACATGGCCAAGACAGTCTGGCTGATCCACAACCTGGATAAACATCTGTCTCAAACCATTTTTAAGGAAAAGGGAAAACTAGAACATCTGTATTGGATGTAGGTAATCTGGCAGAAACTTTCTGTCTTGCCATGTGCTCATTGGCAGACCCCGATTTAACCAACCCTCCCCGCCCCCCCACACCCCGGCCGCCTGAGCATTATAGTTGGGAGTCAACACACCCATCCCTGGTGATCCGACAGAACGCCACACGTAACTGTCACATGGTCCAAGAATTAGCTGGTGGAAATAGGCGTCCTTGTTGTTGCGTCTCAGCCTGAAGCTGAGGCAAATATATCTTACAGAAATGTTTGCTTTTGGATAGTTGCATCCTAGAGCAAAATTCAAATTCATCAATTATATTCTTAGGGTTGGTGCTCTCCCCAAAAACAGTGTAACCCACTGCCCACAATAGTCAGAGTGTATGTCTTCATTTCTATCCTAGAACAATGTCCAGAGAGCGCTGCGTTCTGTCCCAGTTGAAGATAACCCAGTTTGGGAATCAGTTTGGTAAGCCCCCTGTGGGAAGACTCAGGTCTTTGGAGTCAGAGAGTTTCTCAAACACACCTCGTAAAGAGTCCTCTAGGTAGGATGAACCTCTCCATAGTCTGAGTTAGCCTGATCGAACCTCGTTTAAAAAGAGGTACATAATCAACTTGGTGGCGAGGGATCTCACCTCTGTAAACAAGAAACATCTAGAAAACAGAATGGCTGTGTAATCACCATAGTTCTTCTTCCAGACTATTGTGAAAATTTGCAGTGCCTATTGTTGACACTACAATGAGAAGTCTAGCAGCAAGAGTGGGTTTTCCTTTTAAGTGCAGGGAAAGGAAATGAATACAATCTCTTTGTCATCAGGAGAGACTACCCTGAAATAGCATCAAGCAGAACTCACAATGGCATTTTGCACACATGTCAAAAATCAAGGGATGATGATATGTTGTCTTAGATTTCCATCTGGCTGTGTCCTGATTGAGGAAAAAAGAATTCAGGTGCTACCATGGATAACATGAAAAAAAATAGGGACAGAACTGGTAGAACGGGCCCCTGAAGTCCTTACGTTTTTATGTTCAGGGTAAAGAACACCCTCCCCACAAAACGATCATTGATGACATCATTTATAATGCTTTTGCCCTTCAGCTGGCACTGCACGGGCACAGCTTGATTCTTCACCACATCTGTAAAATGCATTGCCACCAGGGGGGAAGTGTAGTTAACCTGTAGATGGAAGAACAATAGATTCTAAGTGTGGGGAAGGCAGGGAAGGGAGGAGAGGAGAGGATGGATTCAATTGGCCATTCAGTACAGGATAGTTTAAGGTTCACAAAGGGAATGAATTAATATCATGATGCCAAGTTACAAATGGCCAAACAACTGGCATGCAGTCTCTATTTGTGAAAACCAAGGAAGTACATGTTATAAGTTACTGTAGGAGAACCTAATTCCGATTCAGATTTTCTGGCTATCAGACCACGAAGTAAACCAGAACTGGTATTGATTGACTCTCTCTTCTGGAGATGAATCCCTTAAGGCCCCAAGGCTCCATGAGAGAAACATGATAGTGAGGCGATCTGGACATAACTGAGTATCAGGCCAGTAGTTGATTCTCCCATTAATTAGTTATGTGACTATGGGCAAGTCACTTCCTCTCTTTGAGCCTCAATTTCTCTGCCTGTACTTTGAAGACATTACAGTCAGATCCTATCTTAGGATCCTTTCAGACTTGGGAATAAGAGACTGTTGTAGTAAAGGGGTAGAAGGAACCCCTGGTCTTGGGTCTCTTTTGTTCCTCTTTGCTGCTTCCTAATTCCCATAGGTCCTAGAACCTTCCTGTTGTCTCTGAGCCCTTGCTAACTGCCAGCATGGAAGGAGTACAGACTTACATGATGATTGAGGGGGACACACAGGCTTACATGAGTCAGTTTGCCATAGTAAGGGTAGTAGCGGAGGTCAAAAGAAGCTGACTCTGGGTAGTAATTGATGGCTCGGATGTCATTTTCATCTCCTCTCTGTAGGAAAAGACAAGGATAAGTGGAATATTGGTTCACTGAGTGGGTTGGAATCTGTGAAAGAAGGAAGACAGATGAAAGCACTGTGTGGCCTACAAAGATCCTGAGAGCAGGATAGAGCCCAGTTTGCGCCCCCCCCCGAAATCCCCAGAGGAACATTGCCAGGGTGAGACTGAGGGAAGGCTGTTCATTGTGAAGAGGACCAACCCCACTGCCATTGACTCTATTCCATCTCATAGCAACCTATTGTAGAAGGGCTCCTGTGCAAATTTCCAATACTGCACATCTTTATGGAAGTAAACTGCCTGATCTATTCTCCCTGGGAGAAACTGGTGGATTCAAACTGTTCACCTTGCAGTAAGTAGCCCAATGTGTGACCCACTGTGCCATCAGGGCTCCTTTTCACAGACTCTTAATATTTCTTTTCTTCTTCTGAAAACAGTTTTACTAGCATATTATCCACACATAGTATTAGAAACTCTTAATATTTCTTAAAAAAAACCCAGTTCTTAAGCTGATAAATCAATAGCTTCCATTAGGGAAGTGCTTGCAGGACTCTAGCCAATCAATATGCCAATTACATACTGAGTTGGTCTTTATGCTTTGTTTATATAGTCTAAAAAGCAACAGCACTTCTCTCTCTGTCTCTGTCTCTCTCACTGTGTGCGTTTGTGTGTGTGTGTGTGTGTGTGTGTGTGTGTGTGCATGGACTATGGATGGAATCACTTCCATCAGTTTGCAGCCACATCTCACATGTGTGTCATATATAGTCGTGGAAACCAAATGAATGTCCTTCCTATTATCTCCACCTGGCACAGCAGCCTGGCAGAATTCATCTTCTGCATCCCTGCTGCCCAGGCAGAACTCATCTTTCCCTCTTCACTGCACACCTTGCCTTTTACATGGCACCTTTCATATTAACACTTAATTTTCCTTCTTTCTTTCTTTTTTTCTCGATTTTCTTGATGCCAGTGATAAGGCCTTCTTAATCTTTGAACGCTCAGCACTAGCAAAATGCTTGGCACATAATAAGTGACCAATAAATTAGTTGCTGAATATGGGGAACTGACTGAATAAATGCCTCTTTTTGCTCTCTTTTGATCTGTCACTATGAGAACTGAAGTTGTGAACTGTATTTCTGGTGCTGGCAATGGCTTTACCTGGCCTCACACATGTGCAGGACAGCTGTGATGCCATCAACTTACACAGGAGATGGCTCAAAAAATAAAATGCCCAACCTCACTGCCATCAAGTCGATGCTGCCAAATAGCGACCCTCCCTATAGGACAAGATTGAACTGCCCCTGTGGGTTGACTGCTACTTCCATTTAAAATGCAAACGCAAGACTTAGGGTTTTTTTTCCTACAAAGGAGCTAATTGGTGCAAATGAGATAGGACTTAATGGTCCTTCCAAGGACAGTTAATTAACATATTAATGAAGTTTTGTTTGTATTTCTGTGGTAGTCTTTTGTTTTTGCAACATCCAGGGCCACTGGTCATTGCAGCAAATTCCATTTTAAATGCAGGGACTAATGACTTTAATGAAAGCCATTTGTTCAGTTCACAGTTCAAAGAAACAAGTCATTAGTGCTAAAAGCAAAAATGTAAACAGAATCACAATTAATGACTCAGCATGCTGTTGAGCCTGGCTGTGAACCTTAGCAGAGGCTCAGTCTTTGGCTGTCACCGGTATAAATCATAACACACATACACACACACAAAATGTCTGGTAGGAATGAGGAGGCCTAAAGGCACTAAAGGGAGGTCTAGTTAATAAGATTAACCCATTCTTTAACTTCTAGTCCACCAGTCCTATGTAGAGTAATTTACATGGGAACAGTTGTGCTAAGTATGCTGTGGCGGTCATGTATTTGTTATGCCAATTTCATGATTGGGATGTAGGGGTGGAGTCTAGCCTGTTAATCTGAAGATAGCCATTGAGTAGCCAATGAGACCTCTGTGTGGGCATGGCTTTCTCTTGAGACTTCTGGGAAATCTCATGATACTTCCCTCATGGAGAAGAGAAACCATCTCTTGTTGGAGTCAGTTGGGAGTTGGGAGTCAGTCTCAGAGATGACAAACTACAGAGAGGACAAGATGGCAGCCTCTAAGAAGCTGGGGGAGCCGGAGGAGAAGCCACACGGCCTTACCCTGATGGAACCAGACCTCTGAAGCTGGAGAGGCCATGTGGAGAGCCTTGCCAGCACTGAGTTGCTTCTGCCTCCACTGGATGCTGTTGATGGACCCTGAGCCCTGGAAGCGAGGAACCAAGGGGAGACCCCTGCCAGTGCCAGTACTCTGCACCCACTGGCCTATGACTTTGTGAGTCAGAAGGAGACATTATAGATGGGTATCAGGCATATGGGCTTATATTGGACTTATGGCTTTGAACTGGACTGGGTTGGGATGCTTTCTCAATGTTCCATTCTTCTTGTATAAAAACCTTACCCTTATATCCATATGTGTGTCTATGAATTTGCTTCTCTAGTCTCCCCGGACTAACACATATGCTTACTCCCCAAAGCCTCTTTACCTGAACTTTGCAGGAAACCTTCACAGGATCTCCAAGCTCAGGACGAAAGCCTACAATCTATCAAAAGAAAAGCAGTGCTTGTTTGTTTAAAAACACACTTGACAGTACAAATAGATTTTCCCCAAATCCCTCTTGAGTCATCCTTCCTCAGGCGTGGGTTTTGTCTATTTTGCTCCCTTTGGAAGTGTTAACAAAAAGCAGAAACTGCAAAATAGCCTCAGAGCTGTGCAGCCCCGCTCACTCCTTCTGTATGTTGTTGTAGCATCCATTCATTCATAGTAGAAACAGCTACGAGATGTTTCTAAAGATGGAGGCAACTTTCTGATGTCAAGAGGAACTTGCCTGGTAAGGTATAGCAGGAAAGAAGGAAAATGCTTATTTTTAAATAGAAAAACAACCCCTGTTCCCATCCACAGCTGTGTGCAGGAGAAGAGGTGATTCCTGCTTGCTAGCTTTGTCTGCTTGCTGGTAAAAATGACCAAGCATGTGGTGTGTGCAGACAGTCCAACAGGAGCAGAGAAGCCAGAACCCTCCTATTCAGCATCCCCACTTCTCACTACCATAAAATCAAGGGGTAATGTACCCGGTTCATCTTTAGAAGGATGCAGGGCTGGCCAGTGGAGTAGCCAAAGGTAGGGTCTTCAAGACCAGAGCAGTTCTTCAGAAATGAGCGTTTAAATTGGCAGGCTTTCTTGTCTTCATCTTCATCACCATCTTGGAGGAAGTACTGCCCTGGTGGACAATCTACATTCATTTCCTCTTGAAGACTGTCATTATAGCCTAGAGTGTGTGGGAGTGGCAAAGGGTCATGTTAGATAGGCACCACAGAGGACAGGTGGGTTTCTAGAAGTCTTCCCTCTAAGGTTTCCTTTCTCCAGCTTCCTTGCACACCGGCTAGCCCATTCAGCCCATTCTGACCCCTGGGGTCAGGTACCCGAGACCCTTCATCAACAGTATCCCTCCAGAAATCCTTGGCTAGTCACCTCAGCCTATTTCCCTTGCTGCCCCCTTGCTTCTCATTCTCTCCGAACACCTGGATATTCATTTCGGGATATTTTCCAATGTCTGATACTTTTTCCATGATTTCTTTTCTTGGGGGGGAGGGCCATCACTGCCTCTGGTGGTTGTGGGCGCTACCCAGTGCTGCTCCTGAGAGCCGCCGCTGGATTTGAACCACCAAGTCCGCGGGCCACAGTCCCGCACACAACCACTTATGCCACCGGGGCTCGGCCTGATTTCTTTTTTAGATATAATAAACCCTGTGACTTTTGAGAGAGGAATAGGCACATAGAGGGTAGATTTGGGAAGATGAACCAAATCCTGCCAAGGCAGGGTGTATATAAAGAGGCAGAACTTAAGTTCGGTCTAGGACACAGCTCCCTTTGAGGTCAATGTGAAGGACACTATACAAGAGAGTGGGGGACGTGTGAGCTGTTGAATGGGAGAAAGAGGACTAAGGAGGAGGAGAGACACCAGCTCCTCATTCGTTAGAGAGGGAACACCGCAAAATAGAAGCTGAAGGTGAAAGATAGAAGCCCACAACAAGACCCAGCTCATCTTCACTGAGAGAGTGAGGGAGTGAAATTGTCTATGCGGAGGCATGATGCACCCAGGGTGAGGATCCCTTTACATTTGATGGACTGTAGTATGTGCCCAAGGTACATCCATCAGGAGGAGAAGTAAAAGTGGCTGTCTTTGGGTTGCCAAGTGCCACAGAACAGGACTTTGGACATTATATCAGTATTTTCAATTTGGTTCTAAGTGATGGAGCTCAGTTGGACCCTAACCTCCATGTGTACATGTTTCAAGTAGCTCAGTCTGTCAGATTTGATTGTCCACTTATGGTCCACTAGAAGCCAATCTCCAGAGGCACTGTTGCTGGATCCTCTCTCAGACAAGTTGAGGATTGGGTTTGATATGGAGGCAACAGGGAATTTTAAATTATATAAGTACTGCGCGCTAACTGATTATGCCACTGGAGCACTTTTTAGAACTTAAAATCTATCTCAGTTGGGACTATGCGTTCATTTTCCCTTTGGTAAAAATTGCATTCAGTTCAAGATTTTGTTTTAATATTTTCCTTTTAGAATAAGAACTGCATTCGCATGATAACTTTTTAAATAGATAGTAGTGCTCATTGTTTCTCTTGAGATAGTCTCATTAAAAATAATGTGGCATGAGAGTGACCCTGTGGCAGTCATGTGCTTATGTTAATTTCATGATTGAGATGTAGGGGTGTTAATCTGGAGATAGCCATTGAATAGCCAATGAGGCCTCTATGTGGGCATTACTTTCTTCTGAGACTTCTGGGAAGTCTCACGATATTTCCCTTGTGAAGATGAGACGCTATCTCCCCAGTTGTTGGGAGTTAGTCTCAGATACGCTTAATCACAGACGAGACAAGATGGCAGCATCTGAGGAGCCGGAGGAGAAGCCACACAGCTTTGCCCTGATGGAGCCAGACCTCTGAAACTGGAGAGGCTATGTGGAGACCCCTGCCAGCGATGAGTTGCTTCTGCCTCCACTGGATGCTATTGATGGGCCCTAAGCCCTGGAAGCAAGGAGCCATGGGGAGACCCCTGGCAGCGATGGGATTCTGCACCCACTGACCTGTGACTTCGTGAGTCAGAAGGAGACGTTATAGACTGGTATCGGGCATATGGGTTAATATTGGACTTATGACTTTGAACTGGACTGGGTTGGACTGCTTTCTCAGTATTTCATTCCTTTTGTATATAAACCCTTTCCTTTTATCCATATGCATGTCTATAAATTTGTTCCTCTAGTCTACCCAGACTAACACAGACCCTTATTGCAAAATTTCAGTCCTCCTAGGAATAAACCTGATACTCCAGGATGTCTATTTTGGAGATGTGTTGCTTTTTAGCAGGACATATTATCTGTATCTGGGAGCTGAAAACCCAATGCTTTGCCTAAATGCTCCTCCCCGCATTAGGTCAGAATTGGAATTTCTCCATCCCCTAACATCTCAGAGGACGCTCCCATGCAGAGATTCAGGCCATCTATTTCTATTAGTCCACACACAGTTCAAAAGAAAACATTGGGTTGACTATGATGCCCCAAACATTCTTTCTTTCTTTCTTTCTTTCTTTCTTTCTTTCTTTCTTTCTTTCTTTCTTTCTTTCTTTCTTTCTTTTCTCTCTCTCTCTCCTCTGTCCAAATAGAACTATATGAGCTCAGAATGATTCTAGTCCCTGTGTTTTAGCAGATGCCGACAATAGGCATTATTAATTCACTGTCATTGAGTCAATTCTCAGTGACCCTATCTCTCATTTCCATCAACTGAATAGCAAATCATAGCGCACGCTTATGGGTTTCTAAGACTGTAACTGCTTGTAGGAGTAAAAAGCCCAGTCTTTCTTCTAAGGTGGTTTCAAACTGCTGACTGATCAAATTGCAGTCCAACTCCTAACCACAAACCACCAGGGCTCCTCATCATCACCCTATAGGCTGGAGTACAATAGCACCTGTGGGTTTCCAAGACTGTGACTTTTTATGAGAGTAGAAAGCTTCATCTTTCTCCTGAGGAGTGGCTGGTAGTTTTGAACTGCTGACTTTGAAATTAGCAGCCCAATTCATAACCCCTAAACACCACCAGGGGAGACTTTTTAACCCCAGGTCAGATGGCAGGAGTGCCAGGGTGGTGTTTGGCACTCCATTATTAGCTGAAAAGTTCGTGGTTTAAACTAGCCCAACAGGGCCTCAGAAGAAAGGTCTGATGATCTGCTTCTGAAAACCCCATGAGACTGTTCTACTCTGCACACATGGGGTCAGCATGGGTCAGAATTGACTCAATGGCACCTGGTTTGGTTTGGGTTTTGCCATATGGTAGCTGCATGGAATTACATAGAACAGTACTACAAACTTTAGTTCGTTCATTCACTTCCTGCCATTAAGCCTATTCCAACTCCCCATGACACTATAGGACAGGGTAGAACTGACCTTGGGCTTCCAATTCAGTGAAACCAGCAGTTGAGTCCAGCTTTGGAGTGCCTGCACATCACTGTGGATCTTGTGAAAATGCAGATCTTGATTCAGTCGCTCTGGAGCAAGCCCAAGATTTTGCATCTCTAATATCTACAATCTAGGCCGTGCTCATGCTATTTATGTCTGGTTCACACTTTGAGTAGCAAAAGTGTCAGGGACATGGACATACTAGTTGTGTTGCTATGCAACTGATCAGGTTACATGCCCTCTCTGAGTCTCAATTCTTCCCATTTGTAAAAAGGGGCAATAGACTGCACCAACAAGGGTTGTAGGTAAATGGTATTCATATACACATAGATGTGACACTTTCTGGCACATGATAGGAGATTGCTGTCCTCCAATTCATGGAGTCCTGGTGGTGCTGTCTGGTAAGCATTAGACAGTTCATGAAAAAAAAAAACCAGAAGTGAAAGAGAGTGGACTTGTTCCATAAACTTTTGAATTGTCCTTTTCATAGTGGCTTCAATGAAAAACACACCAAGGCTTCTGTTTGCTAACTGCCTGAATGTAGAATCCAGGTTCATTGGCTTTAACTTACTTCCACTACTGACAAGGAACTGTAATGGTGCAGTAGTAGGTTAACTAGTCAGCAGCTAATGGAAAGGTTGGCAATTTTAGCCCAGCAGTTCCTGTGAGGGAGAAAGTGGAGGCTGTCTGCTTCTCTAAAGGTTGACAACCTCAGAAGCCCTATAGGGAGCAGTTCTACTCAGTCCTATATGGTCAGAGAAAATTGGAATTGACTCAAAGGCAGTGAGTAAGCTTCTATCTCAATTTTCACCAAGTGGACGCCTTCGACAAGGCCATTCATTTATTCCTGAAAAACAGTATCTGACGGTGCTAGAGCGGGAAACCTTCAAAAATGAAAAAACAAAACCCACCTTCCTGTCATCGAATTGTTTTCCAACTCATTGCGACTCTGTAGAACAGGGTCGCACTGTCCCTGTGGGTTTCTGAAACTAGAACTTTATGAGAGCAGACTGCCTCAGCGTTCTCTCTTGCAACAGCTGGGGGAGTGGGGCTGCTGACTTTGATTAGCAGTCCAACACAAAACCCCCGACTCTACCAGAGCTCCTGAAAGAACCTATGAGAGTCATACTGGATTGGCTTGTTTGACTATAGTTCCGATTGTATCTACAGGTGCTAAGGGGCTGCAGGGTAAAGAAAGAACATGATGGACTGGGTGGGACTTCAGGGCCAGGTGAATTTTGAATTCCCTCCCATCCCCCTTCAAAAGAAGCTTTCTGCCAATCTGAGGCACTTACCCTGGAGAAAACCGTTTAGGCTAATCACGTAATGTTGCCAAGTGTCAGGTTCAGAAACGTTGAAGTTGAAGTTAAGGCTATGGGCGAAGGGTCTGATCATAACTCCTGGCAATGAAAACAGGCTTGGATATATTAACCCATTCTTGGGATGATTTTTTTGAGGGATATCAATTCCCATGAAACCATCCCCCACCCCTAAGACAATCAAAATGAAAAGGACCATAATATGCCAAGTACGGTTTTACTTTTACTCTTAATAATTGAATTCCTAAGTCATTACTAGGAAGAGCCAAAGTTAATTGAGGTTGAACATACTGTGCAAGCAGATATCTGTCCAGGGAGTTCTGACAATGCAGAACATCTGGGCACTCACCAGGAGGCTTCACCCTCTCACTGAACATCGGCATATAAGGACTGATGGCCAGAAGGAGCGTGTACATGCAGACGGTTATGACAGCAGCCAGAGAGGCGTAGAAGAGGAAGTAAAGGATCAAGATGAGGCCTGCAGAGCAAGCATAGATGACAGTGGTCTGTGTTTGCCAGCAAGCCCTTCCTCCCCCACCCTACCACTTGAAACCAAGCACCAACCCAAACACAGGAGATGATATTTTTTGTGGGTGGGGGGGGGGGGAGGCATGGGTAAATCTTACTCCCCAGATTCAGTATGTCCTTGCTCATTCCAAATTCACCAAGGTGGAATTAGTGAGCTGTGTCTGGAATCTAGCTGCAGTTTCCATGTATAGCATCTCTGGTGAAAGGGCTTGTTGAACAAATGAGGGCCATGACCAAGATGACAGGGGAGTGACATTTAAAGTATTACTAAAGACAAACTGTTTATTAATCCTCTGAAAACTGGCTGATGTCCTAAGTACAAATTATTCTTAGCTCTTCATTAAAGCAGGTGCCCTGAAGAATCCTAGCTGCTTGTTCCGGATGATTAGATATATTTTATTTACGACGGATGGAAAAATGTTTCTCTTCACTCAGTCTATGGTTCAAACTTTCTCTTAATTTACACTGGATTTCCTTCTAATCAAGGCATAATGAAATGCCACCCTACTGATTCCGCACCTTCTTTATTGTTAGCCCGAGTTAAAAAGGGTCTGCTTTTCTAAAAGGATGCTAACAAACTTTGGGGAAGGGAGGAGGAGTACATGATGCAGGCTGGAGTGGGTTACAGTACCTTCCTTGACCTTGGATGCCTCAGAGATTAAGTGGATATAGGGACAGCACTTTTTCATATCCTTATGTGTATGTTCCACAAGACCTGGAATTCAGCCTTTACTAATCTTGTCCATTCTGTTCTTCTCTCTGGGTCTACATGTCCTCAGCTAGAACATAAGGGCAGCAATAGCACTTTCATCTTAGGATTGGATAATGCACAAGTGCATCAAAACATAGAGCCTGGCACATAGTCTTCAATTTATCAGTGGCAACCATTGCTCCTGTTATTATTGTTAATACTGGTATTGCTATAGGTGCAGAAACAAGGTGGTGTGGCTCTCCAGGATTAGTCAATACCAAGGGAGGCGAGTGTGTCTGATATGTCTTTTGAGCAGTTCCTTTCACATCCTCTGTGGCGCCCTGTCAGGCAACCATACTAGGCTCTGGCTCACATCAGTGAACTGCAGATTTGAACTGCCTCCTGAACTACATTACATTGCTGTTCCCCATACAGAATCCACGTATTTTTCTTTGAATCATGAACCAAATAAAATTCACCAGAAATGAAGTTGGTGAAGGAGGGACAGAATCACTTAGTAATCCAACTGGAAATGGAACCAGCCCTTTGCTTGTTTAGCAGATGAACTAAAGCAAAACTGAACCCCCAACATATTGATCCAATTGGAGTCCCTAGAGAGGAAACAGCAGTGCCTACATGCCTGTGATACTTGGCTACTGCGCACTGGCTATCTGAATACTCCTGTATCTCCTCCGATATTCCTCCTCCTTCCTCCCCATCCTGAGACTGAAGCAAAAGCTGAAGCCATGTTGAGGGGCTAGAAGATTTAGTTTCATGAGTGAAGGGAAAACAATGAAGTACAGACAGGTTTACTTGGAGACAGTTTCTTTCTTGCCCAGGAATGTGTAGCCAGGAAACTGGATGGGAGAATGGCACTAACAGCGAGTCCCTTCAGCCTCACCCAGTACAGGGCGCCCAGGAACCTGTGAAAGATTCATCACCTCACCCCCAGGCAAAATCCTGTACTGTCTCCATTTGAACCTGCCAATCCCTACAACCCTGTCTTTTCCAAAGATTCAAGTTGTGTTTGGCTCCATCTCATAGGACCACTAAGGTTCCTTCCTGCAATATCCAACCTGAGTTTGAATAGACATGTAGGTACCAATGCTTCTGACTCTTCACCACTCCCCCCAAAGCACCCCAGTCCATCTGGTGTCTTGGGAAGAGAATGGGCTTCAGGGTTCATCCAACCTGGATCAGAAATCCCGATGCTACCACTTATTAATTGTGTGACCTTAGAGAAGCTCCTTGTTCTAAACCTCTGTATCTGCATCTGTAAAGTGGGGTTAACATCACTGGCTCATGTGGTTCTTGTCAGTGAAATAACATAGAGGTCCTAAAGCCCAGTCACCAAAGGGAAAGTAAGAAGTATAATAACTGCCTGGGGAACTTTGTTGGCTACATAGATAGCCAACTTAGAAGAGGGTTACAGTAAAGTGACCAAATGGGCAACTAGCTCTCAGGCAAAGGAGCAGAAATGTAAGTCCTTGGCCGACTAGGCACTGACATTACTTTTTACGCTTTGTCTAGGGAAAACCCAACAGAAGAAGCTTCCTGGGCTCTCCTTAGACTTATTACCCAGTGTCCTGGTCATGGTCTACTGCTCACTGTTCTACTGTAATATCCCTCCCAGATACTGAACCTCACCCCACTCATTCTCACTTATTGTCCTCTATAGGTGCAATTCAGATCACCTATGGTCATCTGGTGAAATTCCAAATGTCTAGCTGTTTAGGGCTGAACATATAGTTCACCCTTTTACAGAAACATTTGCATGTTAAGAAGGCCTACTTTACTCCAACCAGGGCAGTGATGCCACAAAAAAATAAAAAGAAGGCCTGTTTTTTCTAGTTCTCTTTAGGCAAGGGAAAAACAGCTGCCCCTACTTGGGAGTCCCAGTGAGTGTCTAACATTTGTCTGCAGCTTCCAGAATGGTGGAATGCCCCTTGAATGGTACATTTGTTCCACTTGCAAGTAAGAGGGATGGGCAGGGGTGGGGCTGGGAACTGAGGAGGAGGGAAGGGAGGTGGGTGTTGGTTAGAGCCCAACACCTGTTATTCCTAATTCCATGAAGCTGGCCTGGCTACTTCACCCTAACCGAGCCAAATTAGGGACATAAATCATGAGGGACAGAATCCTCAGCTAAAGGGACCTTGAAAAGGCTCGACCATCAACTTTTCGACTGTTGGCACTCAGTTGACTCTTATTTCATCCATAATGCCCTCTATCTTTTTTCATTTTTTTCCCCTGCAGATAAACTGCCTAACCAGCAGCTGCTCTCTTATTTGGGACTATGCTGAGGGAGGGAGGGACCAGTGTAAATTCTACCACAGGCTAAGTCTCTTGAGGAGAAAGGCTCCACATTCGTTTTATAAAGGTGTGCAGGGCCCTGGGAAGGGAGTGCTTGGGAAGCTGTGACAGAAAAGTGGCGGTAGCCTGTGGGACAAAGAGGAAATATGAAGGAATATAATTTAATGTAATATATAAAATAATATAATTCTGCCAATGGTTAAGCAATGGGAGTCTTCATCTTCATCTCTACCAATGATCCCATTAAATTAAATTCCTATTTCTCCCCTGCAAAACTGGGACCAATGATAGGTCTCCTGACTCTCCTTTATTGCTGTTAGCAGGTAAAGTGATGAAGCTCTGTAAATCCTTGGTTGGGTAGACAGAGACCAGAATCTCATGTCCTAGAAATAGTCCTCCGCATAGTACTTGCAACTTGACGATTGTTATCATCTTGTTGGAGCCTCACACTAATCCTGCGAGGAAGGAAAGGCAGATATTATTTCCCTTCATTTGGCAAGTGAGGAAATTGAGGCTCAAGAAGGAACATGATGGGTCCAAGGTTATGGGCCTGGGTCTTAACATCAGTTCTGTGCTTTGCCAACTCAACGCGTTCTGTAATCAATGTTAAGTCCAGTGGATTTCAGCCACATGACCCAATCTGATCACTCTCTTTGAGATTGTTCTGATGGGATCTGCCCAGAGTGATGGCAAGTCCCCAGACACTAGTCACTTTAGAGGAAATGCCAAGAGAAATTTGCAGCCAAGCCCATCAAACATCTGGAAAAGGGACCCTGGACACCAAGCCAAAAGCAAAGGACACCGACTGGGACATTGGGACACCTGGGACTTACTCCAACTCTGACCTGTTTGGGCCAGAGACCTTCTTTGTTCCGGATCCCACAGGTATTCATTGATGAGCTGCAATTTCTGCCACCAGGTGTTGCCCATTGGCTGTCCCTGACCCTCTTCTTCCTCATTTTGCTCTTCATCTTTCTCTTCTTCCTCCTCCTCCACCAAATCCTCCTCCTCCTCTTCCAAATTGGGTACTCCCATCATCCGAGCTTCTTCCTCTGCTTCCTCTTCTTCATCTGCCAAGTAGTTCTTGTTTACTTCATCCTGATCATCCTAGAATAGGGACAAATCACAACCTTCTTTGTCAGAAATCTTTCCAGTGGAGCTGCCCCAGCAGCCACAGCAAAATGGAAACAGACTCAGTATTTGGGCATGTCACCAATTTTTACTTTCCCATAATATACCCGTTGTTCCAGAAACAGGTGTTCCTTCCCTTTGTTCTTTTGGGAGCCATCTCCTTTTTATGACCTATTTAGCCTTATTTTTTGTTCCATAGAAGCTCACTGTTTATTCTCTGCAGTGGGCATTTGACCAAGGAACCCTGGTGTCGTGGTGAGTTGCCCACTGGGCTGCTAGCTGCAAGATCAGGCTCAAAACTCACGAGTTGCTCCATCGGAGAAAAAGGACGTTTCTGTTCCCATAAACATTACAGCCTCAGCAACCCACAGACACAGCTTTACAGTCCTAGAAGGTCTCTCTGAGTCTGAATCAACCCGATAGCACTGAGTTTCCTTTGGTTTAGTTTGGGTTTGGAGGTACCTGGCCCTCCTCCTTAACTTTACCTTTCCTGTCAGGACAGAGCTGAGCTCAACTCTGGAGGATGGAGTCATTTTAGACACTTGTCTCCATGATGGAAACAAGTCTAAGCTGGTTTCATCCAAACACCCAGTAAACTTTCAGCTGCCAACCCTCACCATCCCAAGTTGTATTTAAAAATAGCCCAAGTCAGGAGGAAAGGCAAGCCACTGTACCCTTCCTCAAAACTTAAGAGTGCCTGTCTCAAAGAAATATGATATGCAGGATAATTTGCTGCTTTCCTGATTGTTGCCTTAGCTGGATACTCTCCCCACCTTTAACTGGTTGGACAGACCACCTTAAGGGTTGGGACCTCCAAAAGATACTTAATTTGTCTCCTCCTGCACCCTAGGCAAAAAACAACAACAAAGCAGCTAGGCATGTAGTAAGTGCTTGGCACATATTTTTAAATTGATCACCATGGTTATTGTAAACTCCGAGTGTGTCTATGGAAATGTAACAAATGAAATAAAAAGACAGCCTCCAACATTATCAAGTGGTATTTCAAATGCCTCCCAGCCCAGTCTGGAGGGTTGGCTCTTTGCTGTTTTTTGGGGGTCTGCCAAGGCTCACTGCAGCAGGAGAAAATGAAGTCACCCTCTTTTCTCTCTGCTGTCCAAGTCTGAAGAGCGGCAGGGCCTCTGCACCTGTTGGGGGCTGGATGTGTCAAATGATAGGAACAGGGGCTCTGTGCCGCCTGCGCCCTGCCCGATTCCTCAAAGGCCACTTAGAGGACACTCAGCTGGCAATGCTGTATTTGGTGGGGGCTTCAGTAAACTAGGTTGTTCAGAATCCAGGATACAGAATTACCAGGCTCCACTCTATGTCTCAGCAACTACCTCCCTCTTCATTATAATCATTCTCAAACTGTCCCAGCATATGCTTACATTTACAGCTTTATATCACATATCATATCAGAGCTGAAAGGGGGCTTTCAGATCTGCTTGTCCAACTGAGGCACAGAAAGGGGGCACAATCTAACCAGAACTACACAGCACATTCACGATAGAGTTGACAATCTTCAAATCTCAATGTCTTAATATCTTGGACAATGATGAGTTTGCCTTCTTTCTTTCTCAGTCACATGAAGTTCAGGTCATTTGGTGTGATTTAGTCAAATTACAAAACATGGGAATGTGTTTTACTGTGTGTCCCACGAGACTGGAGGCTCTTACATTCAAGGATTTCTCACTGGGGCATGGGTTCACAGTGTAAAGCTTACACTAAACCCTGTCACTTTTTGCTGAAAGTGTGAATATATGTTCTGTGTCTCCTTTACTTGTGTGTGACCCTAGGTACGTGTTTGACTTAACAACTAGAACTCCTTGATGTATCTTCACAGTGTGAAGCTGAGATCTAAGGACCAAGTGGGTACCGACCAAATGTCAAGGAAAACTGCCTGACTTAGAGCTGAGCTGAGACTCTGTGGAATATTCTGATAGAGCGTGTCACCCTGATCCCAGCAGTCATCAATGGTCCCCACAGAACCTACTGCAATTAAGAAGGGCAGAGAATTTGAAGTTGTAACAGTTCATCCTTTACTCTGTATTTTCTAAACAACTTAATTTTTTTCTTTTCATTTCCCACGACTTTCTGTCACCTCTGCCCCAGATATGAGCTTCCAGTATAACTCCATTAAAGATGACTCATCCCTAAACCCTTGTCACTCTGAAACACTCATTGCCATCAAGCCGATTCTCACTCAAAGCAGCCTTCTAAGACAGGCTAGAATTGTCCCTGTGAGTTTCTGAGGCCAGGACTCTTGAAGGGATTAGAAAGCATCGTTTTTCTCCCCTGGAGCAGCTGGTGGTTTTGAACTGCTAATTTTGTGCTTGGCAGCCCATGGTATAACCCACGATGCCACCAGGGCTCCCCTTTGCCATTCTAGGAGAGCAGATCTGAGAGTTCATATTCCTAACAGTTCACACACTGCCCAGATGCAAGTGAGCCTCGTGTTGTACAAGAGCTGCCATCCTTCAGAAACAAAACAGAACAACGTTCTTCATTTATTAAATCCCATAGAAAATGCACTTGGCATACAACCGTGGAGCGCAATCCAGTAGGGAATCCTTTGGTATGGAGAACATCCCTCCCTCAACCCCCACCATCCTATTTTTGTCAGTTTCCAAAAGTGGCGCTGTTCTCATGTGTATGTAAGTGCACTTGGTGCATCAAGGTGCCCTGATAGGGAAGAGTCTTGAAGAGTAGAGAGCAGTTCCATTTCAAGGATTCATATAGCTATAAACCTATAAAGAAACATATAAACAATAGGACCCAAAGGATTCATTTATGCCCAGCATCGAGTAGCACCTTGTAAATATTTGATCAGTTGGTTAATTTTTAAAGATAAATAAGTACACAGTCATTATACACGGCATCAAAGAATTTCGGCTTAATTTGCTCCAGTATGCCCCATACAAAACAAGTTCCCCTGATGCCTGTAAAGTCAAGCCAACTGGCAATTGAAAGTATAAACGCTTTAGAAACAGTCCGCGGCAAAGAAGTCATGCAAGGAGTCATTAAAAGCCCCACAGAGGATGATTACTTTGTGAGCTGGCAGGAACTTTGGGAGTGTCAAAAGAAAAAGTGTCCACATTGTAGCTGGATAGCTCATCGAGGGCCTTTGTAGGTTGTTATGAGGCGAGAAGAATTTGGATTTTCCTCTCTTGTCTGTCAATAGTCAGGACTGAAATCCCTGGGTACATAGATCATCTACCTCTAAGGGTGGTATCAGCCTATGCCCTGCCCCACCCCCATAACCACCAATATTAAAAGTGCCATGTGTGGCATTGATGAATGAAATACCGTCAATTCAAGATTAAGAAACTTTGAGATGTTTCAAGAATGATGATGGCACCAAATGCACAAATGTGCTTGACACAATGGATGTCAATAAAGTAATTTGAAAAGGAAAAAAAAAAGAAACCTTGGGATAAAAAAGAAAAAAGTTGCAATGCATTCTGGGGGTGGGAGTGGGGTGGGGGTATATTTGGTAGGCTTGGTTGGCAGGCAACATAGCAATGGGTGAGGAAAATGGGGGCTGGGGGAGTCCCATACTGTACAGTGTAATGAAACCAGAACAAGATAAAAGTAAAAAGACTTGCATTCTCACGTTAGCTCCTCTGCGAACTTGCAAGTCCCTCCTGGGTTCTGAGCCCTAGAAGTGTCCTTGGTATAATGAAGGGTTCTGGAAAGATGATCTCTAGGACTCCTCCTAGCTCCTTCAGTCAGGGATTCTATGATTGTTGCTAGAGGTCAGAAATTCTGCTTTTGAAAAGGCGCAGCTGAGTTCCTAAGAAACTACCACTTAAAGGGACTGAGACAGCTGGATAGGCAATATCTTTCCTTTCCTCTTTCCCTCCCCTTTTCTCTTGGTGAAATTTCTTGCTATCAGAACGGAGGCCCTCATCCCAGACTCTATAATTTCTGTTCAAATTCTGTGCTTCCACAAAATGTTTAGAAGACCTCTTATTCTCTGAGATCTTTGTTTCATACGAAGAAGAGCTACTTTTTTTTTCCCTCCGGCAATTTGGGGGTACTCTAGGGTGCTGGGAGCCATTCCTCCCTCTTGAAGCTTGAGTTTCCATCAACTTCACAATTCATGTGCAGAACAAGAAGAATCAGTCATGCCCAAACCTCCACAGCCCCACTCCACCCCACCCCAATAAAAGGGGCAACGAAATGGTCTTGAGACTTACGAGTCTGTAGTGATAACCATAAGGAAAGGTCGGAGCTCTCCTGGAGCGGAGTTGCCGTCTCATGACTGCTCAGTGGACAGAAACTTAGCAGAGGCAGACAAGTGGGTGAGACTTCTGGAACTTCTGCTGGTACAGGAGACACTGGCTGCTGGGGACACTTGGCGCCTAGTAAAAGTGAACCCTCCTGGCATGAGCTCTTCCCCAAAATAATCTAACATGCCCCTCTCTCATTGGTTGGCCCCTTCTCTGAATCAAGGGAAAGCCCTTATGGAAAAGCAAGCTCATCATTACAGAGAGGGGGTGACATTCTGGGTCATGAGGATGAGCGACTCACCCCCTCCACTTTCATGTTTCTTCCCACCCTCTGCCCTTCTCCAGTGCCTGAGATACAATGGACCCAATGGAAATCTTACCTTATATTTTTGTTTGTTTGTTTTTTATTGATTTTATTTATTTTCTCAATTGTGAATTGGATATCGGTGTGTCCAGAAGGTAGGACTTGGGTGGGAGTTGGGGTAAGGAGAGATGGCTAGGAATAACTTGCTTTTTTCATAAGGCTGATCTCATGCAAAAGAATCCAGGGTGTCAGGAAGGATTCTCTTTGCTCTACCCTCTCCACACCACCCACACGTACACACCAAGCACCGAATACTTCTTATTCATGTCAACCTGTGAGTCTCTTCAAATGAGGATTATGTTTCCCCATTTTCGAGGTGAGGACCACACTTTACTCCCCCACCCCACCTTCCGCCACCCCAAGAAAATCTGAGACAAAAAGAAAATGTTTTCTAACCCACATGTCAGAGTGGCCATCTCTCTCTCTCTCTCTCTCTCTCTCTCTCTCTCTCTCTCTCACACACACACACACACACACACACACACCTTGGAATCCTGGCCAAATTTCTGTAGTGGTTGAGATCTATATTTATCACTTAGCATCAGGGCAGGGTACAAGCCAGAACTTTGCAGTGTCAGTTTCCCAGACATATATAACTCCTGAAGCCAGTTGAAACAGCCAAAATATCATTTAGCAATTTTGGTCTCTTTGGTCCACTCTACGGCAGGTTGGGTGGCTAAGGCCGTTCTTCATAGGTCACCCCACACCACTCCCAATGCATGTGCGTGGCTGGAAGTATTGCAGAGGTGGATATTGTGGGCATATTCATAACCAAGAACAATAACTGAGATAGGTACATTTATGTATAACTCCAAGTCTATGGTATTCTGATGAAAATAGCATCACTTGTGACTCAATGTAAACAAAGATTTTGTTTACTGGAACATTCCTGATCAGATCTCTTGAACAGAGTCTCCTTCCTCTCCTTGGCTAAAGAGAAAGAGACTACTTGGGGTTTTAATAGAAGCCTAAACATTCCAGCCAATAATCTTGTCTCAATAGATATGGAGCTCTATTTCTTACAGCTTCTCCAAGACAATCTTTGGTATGATTCCTGATATTAAGTATGAAAACCCTGAGGTTCTTGGCAATCTTGGAAAACAAAGAAAGGATAGCTTAGCTGGCCTTATCTTGCAGAGGCAGAAAAGAGAGTATGGTCATTTTAGCAGCATTTTAAAAATCAAGAGTGGAAGGACCAAAGGGGCCCAACAGTGATGTCATGTAACTCTTGAATAACAAAGAAAAATTCTTTTCTCCAGAATCTCCAATTGCTTAGGTCCTGGGTAGCTGAAGGCTTGACTATACGTAATACATTTACTATAGGCCAGGCTGCCCTCTGGAATGCCAGCTGTTGGGTGGGATAAAATAACCAAATCCCATAGGACATGAGTTCACACTCAAAAGATTTCAGTTAAGGAGAAATCATGTCTGCCAATTTTGAAGCAAAACAATCCGCTTAACAGTTCAGCTAAATGGGACCCCAAGAAGTGGCCAGAGGATGCACACGAAGGAGTTACCAAAGTCAGAGGGAAGTATGAGAGGGAAGATTGGAATTTGGGAGTAGGTTCAAAGGCAAACAATTATAGTTTCTACAACTTTATGTCTCATCCTGGACACAGGAACCTTGGTGGTGTAATGGGCTATGTGTTAGACTGCTAACTGCGAGGTCAGCAGTTTGAAATCACCAGCCTGAAATCACCAGCCACTCCTCAGAAGAAAGATGAGACTTTGTGCTGCCAGAAAGATTGACAGTCTTGGAAACCCCACAGGGGCTGCCCTACTCTGCTACACAGGGTGGCTATGCATCGGAATCGACTCAGAAGAAGGGAGATTGTGTTGGGGCACAAGTTTAAGCAGCTGCTTCTAGAAACTCGTTCTGGTTGCCTGCTCTAGTGAAGCCACGTATTTGTTGACAGTGGGAACTGGGGACAGAAACATTCTTCTGGGCATGAGTCCTCTCCCTCCCAAGGAGAGGAGGACAAGGCAGCACCTTTCAGAGAATCTCTGGTTTTATCATGCAGCTTGGTGGCATCCGGCCCTGTAAGCCATTTCCACAATTCTGGAGTAGGGGCTCAGTGTGTTTCAATGCTAGCAAGGAGAGGTTGCCTACACTCCTTGCTCAGAGATTAACACATTCTTTAGAGAGGTTGTGAGAGGAAGTGGCATCACCAGAGGGGTGCAGAGGGATGCAGAAGTCACTGGATGATGCTGTAAGAGGAAATGGCATCAAAATAACTCTCTGTGCAGAGTTTTACATAAGTTAATGTCTTTTATAGAAACAGACCTATGGTGAGTTACAATAACAAAACCTTTTGGTGTAAGACCAGCATATATGCATCATATATGGATAGGCTAAAACTCGATGCTAATTTATATTTTGCAGCTTCTGATGCATAATGGATTATGGATTGGGCTGCTAACTCCAAGGTCAACGGTTTAAAACCACCAGATGCTCTGCGGGAGAAAGGTGAGTCTTTCTTCTCGTGTGAAGAGTTACAGCCTCAGAAATCCGCGGGTTAGCAGTTCTGATTGAAAACAACTCGATGGCAGTGAGTTTGTTTGTCTGTTTGTTTTAATGTACCCCATCTTAATGTTGCTAGGCAGAGCGGTCATTCTTACCCAGTTACAAGGATACTTTGAAATGTGGTTTATTCTGCACACACTATAAGTATATATTGTCATTGATACTGGTGTTTTTATAGTCACTGTTTTTATCAAGTTTCCTGCTATTTTGGATACAATATTGAGGTAATTAGTATTTGTGAGTACCTAAAGAATAAAGTAGTATTTAAAAGAACAAACAGGAGAAAAAAATGCAAGTTTTCCAGTCATTCATTAATAATATTATAAAATTCAATGTAGAAAGATTTTATAAAACACTATATAGATAATCTAAGAAATATTATATTTAAACAATTTACAACACTACAAGCGAGATTTTAAAGGGCTCATGGAAAAATGGAATGAAAAGGTAGTGGAATTTTTTATAACTCCCTTGTATCTATCACATAGTATTCAATGATTGGGAGAAAGATGAGGCTTTCTATTCCCACAAGGGGCTAGAGTCTCAGACCCTGACAGGGGCAGTTCTACCCTGCCGTATAGGGTCACTATGAGTTGGCATCAACTTGATGACAATGAGGTTGGTTTTTTATTTGATGATTCAAATTGATAATGAATGTTGCTAAGGATTCTGTCTGGGCTGGTTCAGGAGGAGGTCCATGGTAGTAACATGAGTTATCAAACAGTGTGGCACCTACCCAGGTGGCACTGTTGGGAGGCACCTACAGAGTTTAAGAGTTGTTTTCACCTGAGATCAGAAGAACTAGATGGTGCCCAGATGCCCCTCACCACCTTCTCAGAGCTGAGAAAGATCATATGTAGAAGGTCTTGGATATGGTGGAAGAAAAATGTAAAACAAAACTGAAAATTCTGAGAGATCATGATCAGATAGAGACCATAGCCCTCCGTCACCTTGTAGGTCTGGAACGGAACTCACTGGTGTAGTAAAAGAAGCAACTATGTAAGATTAAAAGGACATTTACCCAAGGCCAAAGTTCCAATCATCCAAAAATAAGGAGGAATGACAACAGGAACCAGAGGGAGCTGGCGGAATAAGGGACAGTACATTATGAGCTTTGCAATAAATGAGTTGAGAAAACCTGTATAAATTGTTGAAAGTAAAACTGATGATCTGCTCTGTGCATATTCACCTAATTAACAATTAAAAGGATATAGAAAAAGAATGCCTTGTTCAATTAGTCCAAAGGGCTATATGAACCACAACCTTCCCTATCCCAAAACCAGAGGAACTAGATGGTTCCTGGTTAACCACTGCCAAAGATGGTTAGAATCAGGATCAAAATAGAAAGTCCTGGACAGAATCAGAGGAACAAAAATACATAGAACAATATTGTAAATCATTTTTTTTCTAAAAATAGACTTATGGGTGTGTTCAAACACCAACAGGTTAAAAGCAACAAAAACTCACTGCCGTGCATTGTTTCTGACTCAGGACAACCTGATAGGACCCAGTGGAGTTGCTCCTGTGGGGTTTTGAGGTTGTAATTCTTTACAAGACCAGACAGCCTCATCTATCTCCCTCAGAGTAGCTGATTGGTTTGATCCATTGGCCTTGTGGTTAGCAACCCAACGCATATGCCTTACAAACAGACCTATACTCCTTACAAACAGACCTATAAAGTGAATAATAATGGTAGATAATAATATTCTCCTCAGAACTATTAACTATACAAGACCCAAAAGGGAGTATTTGTCCCCCAAACAAAGCTCAGAAGGCAGGAAATGGCAGGAAAGAAGGACGAATGAGAACCCAGATCATAGGGAGGACATGGGAAGAGTGCTGTTGCTTTGAGAGGATTACAACCAATGTCGGGAAACAAAATATGAATAAATTGTTGAAAGGAAACTAATATGTTCTCTAACTTTCACCCAAATCACAATAAAGAACCCCAAATATAAATAAGGATTGTTGTTGGATTCACTTAGGCATTAATTATTCTGTGTCCTCTAGAACCCCAGGCCCTTCCAGTCTTAGTGATCCTTTAGACTCTGAAGTCACTGGTAAGGAAGCTCCAGGTGGTCCATGGCCTGAGGTTGTCCATGAATGCACCCCAGCGAAGGATGATCCCTCTGATGTGTGTGGAGGAGGGAGAACTCACTCGAGGCTGCAATGCCCAGGGAAGGCTTCCTGGAATGGGCGGGACTTGGGCTGGATCTTCAAGGGCAGTCCTTCAAGCTGGAACAACTACTGGCCGACTTTGACGATGCCAGTCTAGTTCCCAGCAGCCAAAGTCCACCCCCTCCTGGACAGCTAGCTTCTGAGTAGTGGCCAGCAGGCATAGCCAGCACGCTTACTGGTTGATGCCAGAGGGTTTCCTTGACCTGAATGGTCCAGATAATGGCCCTAGATCCCTACGTCACTGGTTCCAGGAAGAAGCCTTAGCACATCACATTCCTGAGCTGTTTCCATCTGTGGAGTACAGTTGTACAGTTAAGGATGCTCTTGCTTTGAGGGACTGAGGGTCATGGTTTTGTGACTGTATAAAGCTAGACCCCAAGGGGGAAACAGGAAGACTAGGGAAACTGTGAGGTCCTCATGGAGATTCCAGCCTATTTCCAGCAGTTAAAAGGCACTAATGAGTATAATGCAGGCAAGAGATGCTGCTTCAAACAAACAACTAATTGGAATTAAGAGAAGAAATGCGCAGAGACCTCTAATGAATGGATATGCTAATTGGTCTTCTTTGCTAGCCCCTTGAGCTTTGGCTGTGACTTAGACTAGCCTATTAGGTGCCTGCTCTGTAATAGCTGCTGAACACTGGGGCCCTTTATTGCCATGGTAACGTTGATGTCTACAGCCTAGCCGAGCCCCAGATCTCTTAATTTACTATTCAGGCGGTTATAATTTTTTGGGGGGGTTATTATTCTTCATTCCCTGGGTGCCAGAGTGGCAGTGAATCATGCTTATTCATCCACTGCACCGCCCATGATGTCTTTAAATACGTCAGGGTGTCTCTTACTGAGTGTGATGAGCAGATTATTAAGTTAGAGCCTATTTCTGCCTTACCTAGACTGGTGCCTTTCAGAAACTCAATGCATTTACCCAAAAGTTTGCTTACCTGCTGCATCTACTGGCTTTAGCAAGCAAAGTAATGGTACTTACTGCAGTGGGCCTACAGAGGCCCAGCTGTAGTAGTCTGGTGTTTGCCAGGTGGGAAGAGAGGAGTGGATCAGTACAGGTGAGGCAGGATGAGCTGGGAGAATGGACCCTGAGACATAGACCCTCAAAGGGGGGAAGTTGAGGAAGAGAAGAGCCATCCAGGAATGTGATCCTGGATGGTTGCTGAGGCTTTCAGCTTTGCTAGGATAAGGGGCTTGGGCATGGGTGAGAAAAGAATTCCCTTGATCTGAGTGACTCCTGAGGAACAAAGCCTGGAACAAGGCTAGAAGCTACTGCTGTGCTTTGAGGTAGAATGGAATGGATTTCATCATTTTTTTCAGAAAAGATCTTGGTTAAAAGAGTTGGGTAGAGATACTAGCAGGGCTGAGCCCCGGTGGCGTAGTGGTTGTGCGCGGGACTGCGGCCCACTGGGACGGAGGTTCAATTCCAGCAGTGGGGCTGGGCCTCCTACTCCCACCACTGGAGAGCAGTGATGCCCACCCCCCTAAAAAAAAGAGATACTAGCTGCCTCTAAAAGTTAGTAACTATGTGGTAACTAAAGGTGCCCAAAGCTTGGTGTCTCATATGTTGTAGTTTTTAGTTGTCATCTAGGAAGACACCGTGCATGCAGAAGGGAACTGCTTCATAGGATTTTTCAAGGTTCAGACCTATAAGAGCAGATCGCCAGTGTACAGACATAGAACATCTACCACCAGGGGATGAGGAGCAGGACAGAGGGTTTTACTAGAAGGCCCCTCAGAACTCTTTCTACATATGGCACTGTTTAATTAATCAAGATGCATGCTAATCTTGGATGATACCTTATATGTACACATGCTTTCTTCCACAGCACATGATGCTAAAATTGGGCTGATGCTATATTTGTGTGTGTCAGTGTCTGTCTTCAGTCATAGATGGGACTTCACAACAGGTGCAAAGATCTTTTTCTGCAGTTGAAAAATGGACAACCTAAAACTGGAAGACAAAGTTTGCAATCCATCCTCAAATTACCAAAAAAAAAAATTCTTGCTGGAATCTTAGAGTGGTTGGAGTGTGTTGGAGTGTGTGTGTGTGTGTTTCTTTCATTTCACTGCAGGGTTTTGTTGGGCCTTCTCATGAGAGAATTGGTGAGCTCCAGAAAAATTGGTGAGGTGAATAAATGTAAAGCATTTTTACAAGGCTTCCCCTTTTGTTTATCAGTAATGGAGGGATAGGGTATCAGCTAAAGGGCAATTAGAATCTAAAAGGTAGAGGTTTCTCCCCTATTATAGACTGGACAGAGATATGAGCTGCAGGGAAGTCGATCAAGTGTTTGAAATATAGAAGGGACTATTAGGCAACACTGGTCTTTTATGCCAACCTCTGAAAACCTGTTTATTATCAGCAACGGCATTTTTCTACACTAAGGACAGTGGCTTAATCCAGCTCAAATGCACTCTGGATTCAGCAAGCACCAGTGAGAATTCACAGTGGCTCCCAGATGCCCCATAAATCAAAGTAAAATTTATAAGCAAGAGCTTAAGTTCTCACCATCAATAGCCTGGCTCCGTTATTCACTTGCTGTAAGATGACAAGAATGCCAATTGATTTCTCTGCTGCACCATCTGCCCACCTTGAAAAGAGTAAGACCAGCTTCCCTGCTTCCTCACTCGAGAATGCTGTGAATGTTCTAAAACTCCCCAGAAGAGAATGGCAAAAGCCGTCTGTAGTTGGGTGAAATTATGGTTTCTTATGGAGGATCGTACAGGGTTTCCAAAGTGTGGGCTCTACAAGTGGAAAGGGTTTAATTACTAGTCCCACTTATATTATCTATGTGATCTTGAAGAAGTTACATCATCTCTCTGAGACTCAATTTACGAGGATTAACTAACTAATGTAACATGTTTTGTCTAGTTCTCTCCTAAAGGTGACTAATATTTTATTAACAGCGTCATTATTATTGGTACTATGTAGATGTTATTGGGAGAAAGATGTTTCTTTCTACTTCCATAAGCATTTGTAGGCCTGAAAACTCACACACCTACCTGGTCCTCTAGGACTGCTTTGAGTTGGCATGGAGAAGATGGCAGTGAGTGAAGTCGATGTAGGTGTTGTTGGTAAAGTAACTCCTAGCTCACTTCATGCCTCAGGACTGTTCTTCGTAAAGATAGTGATTGAATCTAAATCCAATAGCATGGTGATAAGTGTTAGGGAAGGTGATCAGATGGAGATGAGGGGAAAGACACTTGCACTTCTGACAATCATTCAGTGTTGGAATGGGAACAATAATGTCTTTATCATCCAACTAGCAATTCTGTGGAAAACATAATTTAAAGGAACTTTTCTTATCTTCACCTTGGAGCCAGGCAAACAAAAATACCTTGTCTTTTCTCAAGGTCGCTTTGTTGTAAGTTCAATGACTTCAGTGGTAAGGACTTCTCATGTTAGGGATTTGGGAATAGAAGAGAGAGAAATGGAGAAGGTAGATATGCCAACCCTGGGATAGAGCTGTGTTTGGAGGCTAGATAAAACTTCATTGGACTTTGGGTGGGACACCTGGCTCAGTTGATGTCTAATGAAAGGGGACCAGACCACCATATTCAACACCTCAATGCTCCCCTTGTATTAATATGGCAGGTTTTAATCTGACAGGATCTGGATTTGTAAGAATTGATACAGGAAAATTTCCCCTAGCACCAGTCCCCTTGCTCAGTGTAAACACAGAGCAATTAATTAAGAAATTAATCTGTACAAAGCAGCAACTCATGGATTATTGTAGCTTGTAGCTGGAATATATATATATATATATATATATATATATATACATATACTTTTTATATTTTACTTTTTAATTTTACTTCTGGCTCTTACAGCTCTTATAAGAATCCATGCATCTATTGTGTCAAGCACATTTGTATATATGTTGTCATCATCCTTTTCACAACATTTTCTTTCTCCTTGAGCCCTTGGTTATCAGCTCCTTATTTTTTCCTCCCTCCTTCATGAACATTTGATAATTTATAAATTATTATTATTTTCATATCTTATACTGACTATTGTCTCCCCATACCCACTTTTCTGTTGTTCTTCCCCCTTGGTGGGGGGGGGCAGTTGGTTATACATGGATCACTGTGATCAGTTCCTCCCTTCTCTACCCTTATGGTATCATTACTCCCATTATTGTTCCTGAGAAATTTATATGTCTTAGATTCCCTGTGTTGAAACCTCTAACGAGTACCCATATACATGCTCTGGTCTAATCCGATTTGTAAAGTACAATTGAGGTCATGATAGTGGTGGGGGAAAGGAGAAGCATTAAAGAACTAGAGGAATGTTGTATATTTTTGTTGGTGCTATACAGCACCCTGTCAGGCTCGTCTCTTACTTCTGACCCTTTTGTGAGGGGATGTCTAACTGTCTACTGATGGGCATTGAGCCTTTACTCCCCATCCCTGCCCCTTTCACATCTATATGATTGTTCTGGGCCTTCTGATGCCTGATACCTCATCCTATCTGTACCTTACTATCACACAGGTTAGTGTGTTTCTTTGATGTAGGCTTCTTGCTTCCCAGATAGATGGCTGCTTGTTTATCTTCAATCTTTTAAGACCCCAGATGCTATATATTTTTATAGCTGGGCACCACCAACTTTCTTCACCACATTTGCTTATGTACCCATTTTGTTTTCAGTGATTGTGTCAGGAAGATAAGCATCACAGAATGCTAGATCATTAGAACAGACTTTTCTTGTGTTGAGGAAGTACTTGAGTAGAGGCCTGAGACAGTTATGGTTTATTGTGCCAACCTGGCTGATAAACACATGTGGGGCTAATTGAAGGATGGAGCAATAAATGATTCGGTGAGTCTTGTCTTTCTAATTTGGGGGTCTCTTGCTCTCTGAGACCAGGTTGCAACTGCTTTAGCCAGTTCCCTGCTTCAGTTGGCAAGGTTGACTTCCTGTGAGACATCTTTGAGGACAAGTCACACGGACCTACCCTGATGCAGCCCTGGGTGCTAAAGCAGCTGTGTGGAAATCTCTGCCAGCACTGAGATGCTTACAGTTTCACTGATTCAGCTTTCCTTCTGCAGCCAGTGTCATTGCCTGTGTTTTGTGAGATAGAGGAAGACTTTGTAGATTGGTGTCAGACATATGGGCTAATCTTGGACTTATGGGTTTAGCACTGAATTGGAATGCTTTCTTAATGTACGCTTACCCCTTATATAAAACTCTCTCTTGTGTGTGTGTGTTTCTCTCTTTTGGTTATTTGTTTTGTTGTTGTTCTTATTTTTCTTTTTTGGGGGGTGGGGCAATCACTGCTCTCCGGTGGTGGGAGTAGGAGGCCCAGCCCCATTGCTGGAATTGAACCTCCGTCCCAGTGGGCCGCAGTCCCGAGTACAACCACTACGCCACCGGGGCTCAGCCCATTGTTCTTATTTTTCTTGTTGACTTTTAGCTTTATCTTAATACAACCACAAAAATAAACCAGTGTCCTTATAACCCTAGAACACACAGTTGGACTTAGGACTCCTATTTAATACTAGCCCCAGTCCCCGGTCCAAGAACAGTTAGTTCTTATAACATGACTCTGCTTAATACTTGCCTCTGTGAAGAGATCACTGAAGATAAGGGTGCTACAGCAAAGTGTGGCGAAGAAAGCAGAAGATTGCCTCCTATCAATGGGAACAGTGCCTGGGGTTTTAAAGACTTGTATCCAAACAAGTAACCATCTATGTGAGGTGTCAACAAAGTCCACATCAAAGAAGCACGCCAGCCTGTGTGATCCAAAGATGACAATAACAAAATCCACATATGATGAAAAGTTTAAGTTGTGAATACCCAATTTGTAGAAGACTATGGAGGACAGTGGGAGCCCAAATCCATCTGCAGACTATCTAGTTAGATTAAGTCTCTGGTAGGTCCCTTTTAGCCACAGGTGAGAGACTCCAACAGCCTTGCTATCAGACAGAGATGTATGTGAACTTGATTATGATGGATCAAACTATGGTATAGTGTGATATCTGGTCAATTGACCTCCTTTTCTTTTTTGACCTCCCTTTTGACCCAACCTGAATTTGCTCTCAGTGCAAATATTTCTTATTTATTCCATGACATAAAGTTCTTCTTTGGCTTTTAAAATATTGATGGTGTTTTTAAAAATTTCTTACTCATTATTTTTATCTTATTATTATAATGTCTATTTTCTTCTTGCCAGTTTTGGTTGTTTTTTATTGTTTCTGTTTGGTTTCCCAGTTTGTGAAGCACAGAAGGAGTGGATGCATAGAGACAATTCTTGATGAAATGGTTTATTGGAGACTTAGAGGTGGGTTGGGGGTTGGGGAGGGTGAGGTGATTTAGGGAGCAGACCATGAATGTGGAAGGGGGGAAGGGGCATTAGAACTGATTGGGATAATGTGGAATACAACTATTTTTAAAAGTGCTTTAGCCATGGATGTGTATGATATGTATATGCTGTATCAGAAAAACTACTTTAAAAAAAAGAAGAAAGAAACCAAACTTGATTGATAGTTAACATTGGGTGAAGGAGGATGAGTTTTTGCTTAGGGGGCTTAGAGTTTATGTTAATAGTGATGGAAGAATTTCAAAAAGGATATCAATAACAGTTGTCGAACATGATGAGTGTAATCAATGGCACTGAATTATACATGTAGAAGTTGTGGAATGGAGAATGCTTTCTTGTGTATATATTTTGCCATAATTATTAAAATAATTACATGAATAACAATGAGTACAAGGTAGCAGAAAATGTCTAGAACTGATTGTGATGATAATTGTACAACTATTCTTGATATTCTTGAATTATTGAATAGTATGACATGTGGGTGAAATGCTAATAATTTTTTAAATCCTTTGACTGTAACAGCATATAATGCAAAATGCACCCAACAATCACTAGGCAGGCTGGTAAAACATACACATTCTTGGGTCCCAACTCTTGCAGCTTGACTGAGTAGGTCTGGAGTGAAGTTCAGGTATTTTCACATTTCACTTGTGACTCAAATACAAATAGTTTCTTAAGCTACACTCTGACAGGCATCATCTCTCTATTTTAAAACGGTAAGACAATAGTTGTCTTTTTAGTTCACTTGTTGCAGTAACCAAACGCATCAGAATTAATGAAGATGGAATATCCTACTAGGAAAAAGTGAATGAGCCTACCTGTAACTATATGCTTACTTTGTTTTTACTCTGAAGACAAGAAAGTATGATGAATAGAGATCTTGATAAATCTCCATAGTATTCAATTGTGTCCTGTAAAGTGTGTACTATACTCACTACCAAACAACAGCAGTATTTTAAAGTTAGCAATTATGTCTTCTTTATGAGTCAATTTGTGTCTTTTTTGAAAAAAATATAATCTTAATTGATTAAGATTTGGAGAGCATGCAATTACACTGGAGAAAGTTCTATCTATCTATCTATCTATCTATCTATCTATCTATCTATCATCACCTATCTATCTTAGACCTTCATGTAAAGCAGAGTCCCTGGAGGCAGTGGTCTGCTAACTGCAAGATTAGTAGTTTGGAGCCACCAGACAT
This sequence comes from Nesogale talazaci, assembly GCA_004026705.1. Lineage (NCBI taxonomy): Eukaryota > Metazoa > Chordata > Mammalia > Afrosoricida > Tenrecidae > Nesogale > Nesogale talazaci. The sequence continues at coordinate 45,687 of PVJH01001054.1, forward strand.
TCCTTGGGGGAAATATGAGGGCTTCTACTTTTGCAGGATTTGAATCCCACAGAAGCATTTCTGCTCTGTCCTATAGGGTCATCATGAGTCTGATTAAATTCAGTGGTAGTGTTTTTTTTTTTAAATACTTTTTTTCTTGCAGAGCAGTCCCCGGAGGGGAAAAAATGAGTGGGGGTAGCCTTACTCCCCTCACAGCATCCTGTTTTCCCCATCTCTAGCCTCATGCCAACAGATTTTTGCTCCATCTTCAGTGAACAGAAAGAATGATTACCTAACATCTTGGCATTGTTAAAGGGTTTGAAAACAATGAGAGAAAAAATGTATATGAACAAAAACAATACTTGAGACTACTGCGGATGACTGAAGCTTGTTTACAAAAGCCAGTGGGTTGGAAATGCATGGGGAATGTGGTCATTGTATCCACCCCCTGAACCATCCAAGTATTCCAATGTCTGGGTTTTTTCCCCAATGTAATTTATTTTTAATTTTTTTCTTTTTAAATCATTTTATTGAGGACTCATAAAACTCTTATCACAATCTAGCCACACATCACTTGCATGTCAAGCACGTTTTTACTTTTGCTGCCCTCATCATTCTCAAGATTTTTATTTTTTAAACAACTTTATTGACACACAATCCATATATGGTACAATTCAATAGTTCAATCATATCAAGAAGAGTTATATAATCATCACAGTCAATTTCAGAACACATTCTTCTTTCTTGTGCTCCTTGTTAATAGCTCCCCATTTCCTCTCAACCTCTCCTGCCATAGCCCCAAGGAACCAAATTACTGTTTCTATAGATTTACCTCTCCTGGATTTCATATAGAAAACCATACAAAAAAGCTAACAGCAATAATAAAGCAAAACAGAGAAACCTCAACAAAAAGAAAGCAGAAGATATTAAAACGAGGGCAAATTTTAAATGGTTCAAAGGGGAGCTTATATGGTAAGATGTTAACTTGTTTTTCTTTTTTTACAGAATCTGCATTTTTATTATTTTTATTTTATTAAATACTTTTACTGGGGGCTCTTACATCTCTTATCACAATCTAGGCATTCATCCACTGTGTCAAGCACATTTGCACATATGCTGCCATCATCATTTTCAAAGCATTATCTTCCCACTTGAGCCCGTAACTTTTAACCTAACTGCACCTGCAATAATTCACTTTCTACTACATTCTGTCTGATAGCAAGGCTAATTGCATCTCTGGCCTTTGGTCAAAGGGGATTCACTGGATGCTTAATATGTATTTATTTTTCTGCCTCTTAAACAGAAACAAGTTTAAAAGGGGTCTAAAGGAAGATCAAATGATAGGATATTACATTTTAACCCATTCAATATTGCAATGTTGTATGATAGCAAGGCTATTGACATCCCTCAACTATGATCAGAGAGGATTCATTGCAGGTTTGTTTGGGGGTGGGTTGGGTTTAAAAGATGTTTCAGTTGCTGAGACCTATAGGAGTTCCTCTCCACCAGTATAAATATAACCAACAAAAGCTTAACTACTGAAAGAACCTTAAGCCCTGGGAAAACAATATGACTAAGAATGTGGGATGATAGATGAAGGATTTCAATTTATGTAGGAGACAGAAGAGTTATGCACAGATACGGTAAACCTCTTCCCTGCTTAATGTAACACACAAACCACCCAACTTGAAAAGTAAAGTCAGGCTCAATTTCTTATAAGTGGAGGAGAAAGGCAAGGGGAAACGAGATTATGTGACAAAATAACTACCCCTGAGCACATCTCAGGCAGGAAAACCATTCTGAGGAAGAAGTGTGGGTTCTGTAATCAGACAGCCATGAATACAATCTCTAGTTCTGTTAGTTTACACCTATGTGACTGTCAAGAGCTGTGAAAGCTCTGAGATTATATTTTACTTGCAAGCCAACAAATTAGCCTGCCACATTTCCATGGATACTGGCAGAAGACAGAAGATCCATGGGTCAGAGACAAAGGACTTTATTGCTCCTAGCAATCACTCTAGTCAGAGCATAAACATTGTCTTGCCCTCAAGGATCAGGTGACACCTGCACATGTTGTGTGATGAGCAGAATTTAAGGGACCGAATCATTTATGGTGAGTAGTATGTTGATCCTTTGCTACAGAGGGAGGTGTTCTGTCTTCTAAAGTTGTACATTGTGTGAGTGCGTAGTCCAGGTTGACTTGAGAAACAAATCCAGAGATACTCATATATGTGTAAGCGAGAACTTGATATTAAGTTAACGTCCCAGCCCGGATCAAGTCCCTAAGTCCAATAAAACACCATATGCCAACACTAGTCCATAAATTTCTCTTTAGACTCATGCAGCCATGCAATGATTCTGAAAGCGGGAAGATCACAGGCCAGTGGATGGAAAGTCTTATGGATTCAGTGATGGTGGAAGCATCTCAGTGCTGACATGTGTCTCCAGGTCTCTCCTCCAGTACCAGTGCTCTGGCTGTGTTAGTGTAGCTCCATGTAGCTTGTCATCGGGAGTATGAAGGAGAGAGCAGAGCATGTATCTGGCCTCCAGTGAGCTATTAATCTTATTAACGTCCCTAACTATGGTCAAGCTGCGCCTGGATTGACAGGCTAGACTCCACCCCTTTGCAAGTTGACAGGAGACTGAGTGTAACTGCCATCAGGAGGGAACTTTAAAAAGTTCATTTAGACATTCCATTATCTTTTGATATCATTTTCATGAATTTTTTGAAGCTCCCCTATATAAATATCCTGGCAAGATATTCAAGAGCAAGGACCATAATGCCTCTGCCCAGAAGATGCATAGAAACATGAAAAACACACGGATAACTTTATACAACGGTGACCTTGAGCAAATTACCTAACTTCTCATAGTTTCAATTTCTTTTTGATCTGTAAATTGTATATCATAATAGTACCAATGTCATAGAATTGTGGGGATTAAATGAAGCCATATTTGTTAAAGTACTTGCTACTTGGAAGATGTTTTTAAAATATTAGTTTTATTCTTCCTAGTCTTACTTTATTTCTAAAATAAATAAATAAATAAATCCTCATTACACAACAACAAAAACCCAAAGCCAGTTCTGTCAAAGCCAATTCTAACCTTAGAAAACGGAATAGAAATGCCCCCGTGGAATTCTGAAGCTGTAAATCTCTACAGGAGCAGAGAGCCTCATTTTTCTCCCCTGGAGTAGTTGGTAGTTTTGAACTACTGAAGCTGTGGTAAGCAGTCCAATGAATAACACACTTTGCCAGCAGGGTTCCCTTCACCATATTAGAAGACCCTATTATTCAATGCTTCCTATTCTGTTCTCCAGTCATTTCATGCTTCCCAATGAAGACCTTGGTTTATGTCTTTTAACCTTTACCTACTCATTTGTTAGTTTCTGCTCATAAGTTGTTATGATTTAAGTGTCTCTTAATTAATTCCTAAATTTATCTTTTAACAAATATTTATAGAATACCTAATATATGTCAGATGCTGTACTAAATGGTGAGGACATAGGGGAGAATCAACAACAGCAAAACTCTCCTAGAACTAAAAAACAATTATAACAAGATTGCAGGAAATGTACAAAAGACAAGTCACTTATATATCAGCAACAAACAATTGAAATTGAAATTTAAAACACACAATTTACATTAGTGTCAAGAAAATAAAGTCCTGAGTATAAATCTGATAAAATATGTGCAAAGCATAAAAAGAAGACTATAAACTCCAATGAAAGGAATTAAAGGTAAAAGTAGGTGGAAAGATGTTCTATGTTTCTTTACTGATATTATTAAAAAGTCAGATCTTCCTGATTTGATATATAGATTCAAGACAATTGCAATTACAATTCCAAATTTTTTTATATATAGGAACAAACCAATTATAAAATTTATATGGAAAAACAGAATACTCAGAATAATCAACACAACATGAAAAAAAGACACAGTTGAACACTGCCTGATGTTGAAACTTACTATAGAAATACAGGAACTGAAACAATATGGTATCAGTGGAAGGAGAGACAGAGTAAAGGAATAGAAAATAGAGAGACCAGAGATAAACTTATACCAGTAAGGTTTACTGATCTTTGACAAAAGAGAAAAGGCAATTCATTGCAGAAAGGATAGGGTTTTCCATCAATGGTGATATCACCCTTATACCTTTCACAAGAATTACCCCAAAATGGAATATTCATCTAAAAGTAAAATGCAAAAGTATACACAATGTAGAACAAAATATAGTAAAAAACCCAAATAGTCTTGTTTATTGCTAACATGGTTGTTTATTTACAGTACCAAAAACATCATCATAAAGGGAAAAATAGATAAGTTGGGCTTCATTAATATGTAAAACTTCTGTTCTTTGAAAGACAATGTTAAGAGAAAGAAAAGATGAATGACAATCTGGAAAAAAATATCTGCTTCAAAATACGTAGATGATAAAGGATCTGTATTCAACATATGCAAATAATTCTTAAAACTTGACAACCACAACAAAATCCAACTGAAAAGCAGGCAAAGGATATGAATAGACACATCACCAAAGAAGATATATAAGAGCTATTTAAAAAGTAAAATAAAAATGGTATGAAAAGATAAGATATCTTTCCCACAAATGTTTTGAAACCCCCCTCGCACAGATGACAAATAAGCACATAAAATGATGTTCAGTACTCTATTGTTGGGAATTCCACTGCAAGTTAAGACAACAATGAAATACCACCAGACAACAATGGTTGTTACTAGCCTTCATTGAGTTGTCACTGGCTTCTTTGGACTCCACGAGTGTCCAGTAGAATGATGATCTGCAGAGTTTTCAGTTGCTGATTTTTCCAGAGTAAAATGATGGGATTTTCTACTAAAGTACCTCTGAGTAGACTCTACCAATCAACCTCTTAATCAGCAGCCAAGAACTAAATTCTTTTCTATCCCTAGAGACTCTATTGTAGGATGGCTAAATCCCAAAACTCTGATGGCACCAAATGTGGGCAAGATGGTGATACAAAATGGTACTACCACTTTGGAAGATAGCTTGGCAGTTTCTTACAAAACTCAATAACGCCTTGTCATATGGTCTAGTGATTATACTTCTTGGTATTTACCCAAGTGAGTGAAAACTTATGTCTATACAAAAACCTTCCCATGAATGTTTATAGGAACTTTATTCAAAAGTGCCCCAAATTGGAAGCAATCAAGATATCCTTCAGTTGGAAAATGAATAAACGAACTGTTATAGGTAAACTTATTGTGCCAACATGGCCAAAGACGATAGGTAGGTCTGTTGTGACAACATGACCAATGAACGCACAAGATCAATTGAAGGGCAGAGATAGAAATGGTTTGGCAAGCTCCGCCCTTGCTTCTTGCTTTTCAATCTTCGATCTTTGGCTCCCTTGTTCATCCTGTGCCTCGACCTCCAAGCAACACTACCCGTGGGACACCTAATCTTGGACTGTGTAGCATTAAGTTGAGGTTCCTTCAAGTCCTGCTTCGCCATGCTCCTGGAATATACATCTCTTGACTGTTGAACTCTGTCATCTGGCTGAGTGTTGGTGACCTGCTTTGCTGGTTGCTGCTTGTGGTCGGATAGCCCGAATTGGTCTACAGAGGACTACTTGGTGGCCCTCAAGACTCCAAGGACTGCTGGTCTACTAGCTGTCTCACGCAAGTGAGTTGCACCAAGCCATTTATTTGTACTGCTTTATAGATTAGGTAGCTCTTTATTTCTTATCTTATATATCCTTCTATCTATATAAATATATAAAGAGAATTACTATTGTCCTGGTTTTGTTTCTCTACAGATCCCTGTCTAACACAAACTGTGACACATCCTTAAAGGCAGTATTATTTCATACAAAAAAGAAATGAGCAGGCCACAAAAACATACGAAGGAACCTTAAATACATTAAAGTTGCTAAGTGAAAGAAACCATTAAGGAAACTCAACTATAAGACATTCTGGAAAAGAAAAATATAGAGCGACAGTAAAAAGATCAGTAGTTGCAAAGGTTTGGGGACAGCGAGGGAAGGATGAATCTGTGGCACACAGGTCATTTTTAAAGAGGTGAGATCATTCTGTATTTTGCTGTAATGGTGGATATGTGATATTACACATTAGTTAAAACCCATAGAAATAGACAACACAGAGGAATCCTACTGTAAACTCTAGACTTCAGTTAATAATGTTTATAATTGTTACCAATGTAATACTTAGGCTAGCAGTTGTAATAAAAGTACCATACTAATGCAAGATGTTAATAATCGAGGAAATTTTGTGTGAGAGGGGTAGAAAGGGGATACATGGAAACTCTGCTCCCTGTTTCTATGAACCTTAAACATCTCTGAAAAATAGCTTATCAATTGAAAACCAGACATGGTCAATGCCCCTAGGGATCACATCTCTTAGTGGGAGACACAGACATTAAACTAATTCCACAAAATGATAATTTATCAAGAAAACAAAGCCATTGCAACTCTTCCCATATCTCTCATTTGAGTCGGGCACTGTCTACATAGGATCACATCTCTCACTACTTTTCCTTGATGGACTCACACTGTACTCTTGAGTTGTAACTAGGTGAAAGGTCGATCTAAACTTGTGGACCAGTTAGGGTGTAGAACACTGTCCAAGGGGAGGAGTCTTGTTACTTTCCAAGATGGGTATCAACATTGTTGATAGAAAGGAGGGATCAAAGAAATAACATTTAGAATATGCTGAGGACCTGAGAGAGCAGATCCCACTTTGAGTTTAGTAGAGCCATTCTTTGAGAGAAAACATGACTGCCAACATGTTAGCTGTTGGCCTTCCTCTTAAGGAACCCATGCAGTATCCTCATTTATCATGAATAATTCTATAGCTCTTCCTCCAAGGTCAGCCTCACCCCTGGCACACAAAGAAATGACCACATGCTTCAATTAGAGAGATATTTCACTGATGTGCTTCCACCTTTCCTCTTCCTAGATAAATGTGTTCTCTCTCCAACAGGATTGTAAGAATTTTGAAGACAAGGCCTCCATTATCTTAATGCTTCTTTTGCAACTCATCTCTACTTCTTTCCTTCTTAGCCAAGCCTGCAACTGTTTAATGACATAACTCTCTTCATCAAAAATCACTCACTAAAATAGAAATGATGCTGCTGAGTGGTATGATGTGTATGAGCAGCTTCTCAGTTAATTTAATTTTTAAATTTCCTAGACTCTTTTGGTTAGTGATTCCTATGATATTAACAAAGATATTCTTCCCATATTATTTGTGACTCCAAGCAGAATGGTCTCAAGGTTTGCAGATAGAAAAGTAAGTGTTAACTTGAACCAATCCATACTAGGTCAGTACTGCTAGGAACAGAAACAAAGAAACAGTATCCGAACTTCCTATTTTAACCATCCTCTTTTTTAGTTTATTCTCTTTGATCAGGACTGAAGAAATTTTCCAAACTGCAAGCCCAAACTTCTGCCACTACATCTCCAAATTGGCTTAGGACAGGGGATGGTAACTTTAAGGTAAGGTGTGACAGAGGAAGTTTTTACTGCACAACTCTTGTAACTTGAGTGCAAGGGGAGAAACCAAATCTTTGGAAAAGATGAGATTCGAAGGATCTTTCAAAAGTGGCAGAAAGGAGAGAGTCACAAGTAAAGAAAAGAAACAAGCTGCAGCAAATCCCCAAAACTGAGCTCATCTACTGAATCGGGTTGTTAAAATGATCACAACTGGACCAAGGAGACCTTACCAGTAAAGCTAGTTACCATTGAGTGAATTGTGACTAATGTGCGGATCTTGTATGTGTCAGAGAAGAACTATGCCTCCATAAGGATTTCAATGCCGAGTTTTTCTGGAAGCAGATTGCCATTCTTTTCTTCTAAGGCACCTTTGGGTGAGCCTCAAAGATATCTTGACATGTAGATAATTCCTAACTTTATTCTAGAGAAGGATGGCAGAGTGGGGACTGCATGGGATCTGTGTTTGATAGCACAATATACCTAACTAAGTCTAAAGTTTTATTTTGTTTGTTTTGTTTTTTTGTTTTTTGGGGCATCACTGCCTCTGGTGGTCGTGGAGGCTACCCAGTGCCACTCCTGAGAGCCATCCCTGGATTTGAACCGCCAAGCCCACAGGCTGCAGTCCTGCACGCAACCACTTATGCCACCGGAGCTCAGCACATGTCTAAAGTTAATATATTGACCCACCTCCTTAAAAATGCTAGATCATTACACCGCTGTCCTTATAATCCCTTCCCTCTTGACATTTCCCATTTTTGAAAGTTGTGAAATGTAACAGACATACACATTAGATGTATAAAATATTGTTCAGCAGGAAATTTATAGAGCTAATATTTAGTGGGTAATCATTATGTAGGCCAAGAAATGGAATATTGACAGCACTCAAGAAACACCCCTTCCAACATGGAATTCTAAAAGATAATTAGTTTAGATTCTTCAAAATATCAATAGCAAAACAAAAAATATGAGGGGATGTTTTAGGATAGTGGAACCTCAAGAAGAAAGAAACTGTACTGAAAATGATTATGTTAGCAATTGTACAACACTGTTTGATGTGATTGAACTATGGATTGTTCTCATATCTGTAAGACCTCCTAGTAAAATAATTTTAAAATTTACATACTTGTATATAGTTATATTTACACCTCCAGTTTTACTTTTTTATATGTCTCAACTCTTTTTGCATTTATTTTCTAATGTGATATGTAAATTTTCAAAATGCCTTTTCACTGTTGTTTTAGAGTTTTCTTAGTAATTGCTCTATGGTTTATCATATGTATCATAACTCAGCAAAACCAGTTACAGATTTATCCCAATTTACTTTCAGTGAGATGTTATTCCCATATAGTTTTATTTCCTTTTCTCCATTTTTGTGATATAATTGTCTCTTGTCTGTTTATTATGAAAAGTTCCCAACAGGTAGAATAAAGTGTCTTGAGGACTAGATAGGGATGTCTTTTCAAATTTCCGTAAGTGGTACACACCCAGCATTACTTTGCTATAATTATTACTTTACATAATTTTGTACCTTCTAAAGAAGCTGAAAGAAGAGAGTATGTCTATGTTTATATCACATGTTATATTAACTGCCTTATATATCATTTATTGATTTCATGGGGTGTTCCTGTGGATTTGTTACTATCTTGAGTCATTTCTTAAGCCCAATGCAGCTTTTCTGCCACCCACTTTCTAGGTGCTGCTATTTGCAAAAATGTTACTCCTCTATATGTTACAGGACCAACTACAGACATTATTTTAAAACCAGATCACAGAGTAAAGATACATTTATCCCATGTTTGATAATCACACAATCACCTTTCCTGGTGCTTTTTGTTCCTATGTGTGGATTTTAAATGCTGTCTGGGCTCACCTACTTTCTATATGAAGATATTCCTTCAGTATTTCTTGTAATTTGACTCTGTTAATAATTCTCTCAGTGTTTGTATATTAAGGAATGTTTTTATTTCCCTTTCATTTTGAAAGAGAGCATTCCTGAACATAAGATTCATGGTTGACAATTGTCTTTTGGTCTCCATTATTTTTAGTAGGGTATCACCTATTAATTTTATTAGAGTTCTTTTATAAGTGATGAGCCATTTTACTCTTGCTGCCCTTAAGAATTTCTCTTTGGGAAGGAGCTAAAAAAAAGAATTTCTCTTTGTCTTTAATTTAGAGTATTGTTATAAGGACATGTGTGTGCACTTTTTTTATGTGTGTGCTTCTCCCACTTGGGCTTTATTTTATTTCTTAGATGTGTAGATTCAGGTTTTTCTTCAATTTTGTGACATTTACATATTTCGTGACATCTGCATTTGCATATTTCTTCAAATATTTTTCAACTCTTCTTTTTCTATTCTCTTCTCCTGGCATTCCTATTATATGTATGTTGCTTGACTTAATTATGTTTTACACATTTCTATGGATATCTTCATATTTTTTCTGTTCTTCAGATTTCATAATCTCTACTGATTTATCTACAAGCTAACTAATTCTTTCATTGCTAGTTCAGATCTGCTGTTGATACCCTCTACCGAGCTTTCCGATTTTCCTTATTCTAATTTTCATCTCTAGAATTTCCATTTAATTCTTTTTGATGATTTTAAATATTTAATGATATTCTCTATTTGAGACAACATTGTCATACTTTCCTCTACTTAATTTTTACAAGTTTTCATTGCTTTCTTTACTTCTTTAATCTCATAATTCCTTTTATTCTGTCATATTTATAATGTTTACTTTGAAGTCTTTGTTAAATTCAACATCTGATGGTCTTTTAGACCATTTCTTTTGCCCGATACTTTTTCATTACAAATGCCATACATTTTTATCTATGCATGTCTGATAATACTTTGTCAGAAACCGAATATTTTGTGTAATAAATTGTATTAATTCTGGGCACTGTTCCCATCCTGACCTCATAAATGTTATTTGTTTGAAGTTTTTATTTAACGTCTGGATGAATTAGTTTAGTGACCTTTTTCTGCACCTTTACAAAGTGAAGACTTAGGTATTCCTACAGTCACCTTGTTAGTACTGGATTTTCCAGGACACTCTTTCCCTGAGAATTCCCAGTTGTTAGGCTCCACTAAGTACTAAATGATTATTCTATGGATTTCAAAAATGCATGGGGCATAAATTTCTCAACATACTGAATAATAAAATTCAGGATCTTTTGAAGGAATATCCCCAGAGTTCAGTGTTTGGTATTTGTTCTGACCCCAGGAAGGATACGTCCAGCTGTTTCTCTATCAAGCTGATCATTTTGTACTTATATCTCCAATAAATCTACCAGTTTCCTCCAAATTGCCTGTTACCACAACTCTTAACTATTTTTGAGAGCAATCTTACACTTGAACTTTTCCATAACCAGTTGCAATTGAACTCAGTCTTTTGGGAAGAGATTCAACCTTTGGTTAGGTTTCTCCTCCTTGGAAAATCTGAGCTGTGGCTCTTGCTTTAGGCTGGGTTCTCTAGAGGAGTAAAACCAGTGAAGAGTATATGTAAATATATGTAGAGGGATTGCTTAAAAGAAATGGCTCACAAATTATGGGGCTAGTATGGGTCAGGTGTTGGCCGAATGCGGTCATGTTTCATGAACTTGTAGGGGTTAAAGAATGCAATCTCTATCTGCAAGACAGACAGCAGGCTGCTCCAGAATCCAAACCTGCAGGTTAGGGCCTAATGAAAACCTTCTCCAAGAATTGGGGGGGGTGTGTCAAAACATAAGACAAGTGCAGAAAAGAGAGAGAGAGAGAGAGAGAGAGAGAGAGAGAGAGAGAGAGAGAGAGAGAGAGAAAGAGAGAGAACACATTTGGTCAGAACATTCATATTCAGGAGGGCTTCAAAGGTATGTGGGAAAAGTCCATTTTTCCTTAACTTTTTTAAGCTCTGATGTATATTGGATTCAGGTCCCCTTCCAACTGACTAGCTGCTCATGTAAGATCATAAGATAAAGGATGATCACATAATGTCTACCAAATAACTGAGAATTTTGGCTTACCCAAGTTGACACATAACAGCATAGCTCTAGATCTGGGATTGGGGCAGTGATATGCTTCTCTTTAAGCTGAACTCCCACTTTAGGAGTTAAGTGTTCAGGGTAGTAAGGGGCATAAACCTCAGGTTTTCTTAGCCTTACAAGATAGGACAGGGGTGATAGGAACTCACTATTCACAGAGGCACTGTGCCCAATCTAGAACCTTTGTTCCATGAGGAAGGGTTGTTAGAGAAAGGCAGGACTCACTTTTAAAAAAACACAATTTAGGGCTGAGCCCTGGTGGCGTAGTGGTTGTGCGCGGGACTGCGGCCCACTGGGACGGAGGTTCAATTCCAGCAGTGGGGCTGGGCCTCCTACTCCCACCGCCGGAGAGCAGTGATGCCCACAAAAAGAAAAAACCACAATTTAATAACTTGATTTGCTATTATTAATTTTATTAAATACTTTTATTGAGGCTCTTACATCTCTTATCACAATCCATACATTCATCTATTGTGTCAAGCACTTTTGTACATATGTGGCCATCATCATTTTCAAAAGCATTTTCTTTCAACTTGAGCTCTTGATATCAGCTCCTCGTTTGTTTCTGCTTCTCTCCCTCCCCCACTCTCCATCCCTCTTGAAGCCTTGATAAGTTATAAACTACTGTTTTTTCATGCCTTACAATGACTGATGTCCCCCTCACCCACTTCTGTTGGCATAACTGCTCCCATTTTTAGCCCTGAGGGGTTAATCTATCCTGGATTCCCTGTGTTTCGGGCTCTTATCTGTAGCAGAGTACTTGTTCTGGTCTAGTCTGATTTGTAAGGTAGAATTGAGGTCATGATAGTGGGTGGGGAGGGGTGAGGAAACATTAAGAAACTAGAGGAAAGTTGCATGTTTCATTGGTGCTATACTGTACCCTGACTGGCTGATCTCTTCCTTGTGACCCTTCTCATGCAGTACATAACCTCAGTAACAGAGAATAGGAGGCAGGATGAAAATTGCACACATTCTGGCTCTCCTGGTTGCTGATAGAAGAAAGAGACCTATGTTCTGGGTTTCATCTGTCTAGAATGGAGTTTCTCTTTCACTGAGAAGCAGGTCTTGCTGCAAACACTCCAGACTCTTGCTGTTCTTACCAAATTTTATTAGGTTTTCTCAAACACAGTAAATATTTTCACTTGCTTTATACTTTTCGGATCATTTTCAAAGACTTTACAGTTTTGAATTAAAAATACATGTACATTTCCACTAGTTTTACTGGGGAGCTGATCCACAGAGTTCCTCAAACTATCCTGCCAGAAATAAAACTCTTACACATATAGGTTTGTTGAACCATGTTAAAGTCAGTTGTGGACATCAGGACACTTCATCCTTAGCTTCAAGTGCACCTATTTGAATTAAAGATCTTTTCCTACATAACTATACTATCTCTTTCACCTTTGCAAAAAGTAAAGTGTCTCATATCATCTAGCAATCTGTACATGTTCAAATTTCTACAAAAATACCTTTTATGGATTCTTTTTGGTAGGGGAAGGGCTAGTAGCAAATGACATATCTGATGATGCACTTAATTGCAGATAGAATTATCTTTTCTGTGTACCTGTTTGTCATACTATGTGTGTCTCAGTTTGTCATACTGTCGTGACTTGAGTGTTAGTGTGATGCTGAAAGCTCTGATGCTGATATTTCAAATGCCAGCAAGGTCACCCAAAGTGATCAGGTTTCATTGACACTTCCAGACTAAGAACAGACAACAAAAAAATGACTTGGCTCCTGACTTCAGAGGAAGAAGCCACTGAAAATCTTATGCACAGCTTCAAAGCACAGTCAAATACTGAAACACTAAGCAATGGAAACAGACTATTGTTGGAGATAATATTGGCAGATGGGCCTCTGTAATCCTGGAGGGAAGTCAAGCATGACAACATTAATACAGTAAACCTGTGGGGCTGGTGCCTTTGGGGTCTCCATATGCTGGTGGGGCATGGCTCAAGGCAGAGAAAAATAGCTGAATAAATCTTCTAAAGATTGGAACTTAGAATGTGTGAAGTATGAATTTAGGAAAATTTGAAGTTATCCAAAATTAATGGAGCACATGAAGATGGATACCCTAGGCATTAGTGAGCTGAAATTGAGTGTAATTGGCCATTTTAAATCAGAAAATGATTTACTATTCCAGGAATAACACAATCTAGAGGAATAGAGTGGCATTCGTTGTCAGAAAGAATCTTGCTAAGTCCATCATATAGTACAACACTCTCTGTGATTGGATCATATGTATCCTCCTCCAAGGAAATCCTTCAACAGAACTACTATTCAACTTTATGCACTAACCACAAAAGCTAGTGATGAAGAAATTGAAAACTTCTATCAGAGACTTCAGTAGGAAATTTATCAAACACATAATCAAGACGCATTGATAGTTACTGGTGATTGGAATGAAAATGTTGGAAACAAAGAGGAAGAGACAGTACTTGGGTAATATGGTCTTAGTGATAGAAACAAACAAAGCTAGGGATTTGTATGATAGAATTTTGCAAGACCAACAAGTTTTTCATGGCAAATGCATTTTTTCAATGATACAAAATATAACTGTATACATATATCTCCCCAGATAGAATACATAGAAATAAAATTGACTACATCTGTGGGAAGATAAAATGGAAAAATTCAATATCAGTAGAGTACCAAAGGACGACTGTGGAATAGACCATTAATTGCTCATGTGTAAGTTCCGGATAAAGCTGAAGAGAATGAAAACAAATCCCTAAGAGTCTAAATTCAACCTTGAATCTACCCCACCTATTTTTGACAGCATCTCAAGGACAGATTTGATGCATTCAATACTAATGACAGAAGACCTGATGGGCTTTGGGTGGACATCAAGACCACCATTCATGAAGAAAGGAAAAGGTGATTAAAAAGATAGTGTGGCAGCTACATGCTCTACTGTCAACTTGAGCGAAGGGGTGCAGTCTAGCCCATTAGTCAGATCATAGCCCATGAGGCCTTTGTGTGGACATGGCCTTGTTATCAGTATTCTGGAAAATCTTGTCTTCTTCCCTGAAGGTGGGGCACATACTCTCTCCACTTGATGTTTATGCTGACAAGCCACATGGAGCTATGCTGATGGAACCAGAGCTTTGGAGCTGGAGGAGACCCGTGGAGATTCATGCCAATGCTGACATGCTTCCACCACTGGATCCAGACTCTCTCCCCACTGTCCTGTGATCTTCCTGTATTCAGTGTCATTGCATGTGTTGTATGAGTCTGAAGAGGAATGTATGGACTGTATTGGACACATGGGCTAATATCAGACTTATGGACTTGACATGGGCATGGACATGGCCTTGACATGCAACTACTCCTTATATAAAGCTCTTTGTTATACACATATGTGTATATTAATCTGCTTCTCTAGTCAACCCAGACTAACATAATAGGAAATAAAGAAAAGATCAAAATGGATGTTAGAAGAGACTCTGAAACTTGCTTTAAATTGTACAGTAGGTAAAGCAAATGTTAAAGAATACAAATAATTAAAGAAGAAATTGTTATTATAAGTAATTCTATGTCTGTTAAAGAAATTAAAATTGTAGTTAGGAACCTTATTACCAAGAAAATTCCTGATATAGATGGTTTCACACATAATTCTATTAAACCTTTAAAGAATAAAAATAATAGTACTACAAGAACTTCAGAAAATTGAAAAAGAAGTAGCGCCTCCCAACTCATTTTGTGAGACCAGTATACAAAGATAGCACAAGAAAAGTGCTAATGAACTCTTCTCAGCAGCATAGATACAAAAAGTTAACAAAATTTTACCAAATAGAATCCAACAATATGCTAAGGAACAATATGATAAGGAATCATCACAAAGTTGTATTTAGCCCAGAAACCAAAATTGCTTTCACATTTAGAAATTCATCATTTTAAGTTACTATATTAATAGATTAAGAGTAAAAATCATTTGACAAAAGATATTGTAAAATTTCTAATAATAAAATTTCTCAGAAAACGTAGAACTTCCTTATCCTAATGGAATCACCTACAAAAACCTTGTGCTGTTGTTGGTAGGTATGGTCATTTGGGGCTCATAGCTACACTATGAACAACAGAGCTACACTAAGAAGAAAGAACTTCCCATGTCTGTCTGTGTTAGTCTGGGTAGACTAGAGGAATACATTTCATAGACACGCATATGGATATAAGGAAAGGGTTTATATACAAAAGAAATGAAACACTGAGAAAGCATCCCAACCCAGTCCAGTTCAAAGTCACAAATCCAATATTAACCCATATGCCCGACACCAGTCTATAATGTCTCCTTCTGACTCACGAAGTCACAGGTCAGTGGGTGCAGAATCCTGGCGCTGGCAGGGGTCTCCCCATGGCTCCTCACTTCCAGGGTTCAGGGTTCATCAACAGCATCCAGTGGTGGCAGAAGCAACGCATCGCTGGCAGGGGTCTCCACGTAGCCTCTCCAGCTTCAAAGGTCTGGCTCCATCAGGGCAAAGCCATGTGGCTTTTCTGGCTCCTCAGACACTGCCATCTTGTCTTGTCCATAGTTCATTGTCTCTGAGACTAACTCCCAACAACTGGGAAGGTAGCTTCACATCTCCACGAGGGAAATATCACGAGATTTCCCAGAAGTCTCAGGAGAAAGCCACACCCACACAGAGGCCTCATTGGCTACTCTATGGCTATCTCCAGATTAATAGACTAGACTCCACCCCTACATCTCAATCATGAAATTAACGTAAGTACATGACTGCCATTCTGTCCTACCCTCACAGTTGTTGCCTTGTTTGAACCCATTGTTGCAGCCATGGTTCCAATCCAGTTTATTGAGGGTTTCCACTTTTTCATTGACTCCATATTTTACTATGCATGATGTCCTTCAAGAACTGAAAAGACAAGCCAAACTCACTGCCATCAATTAAATTCTGATTCACAGAGACTCTACATGATACAGTAGAATTTCCCCCATTTCCAAGACTCTTTCTAAGAGTAGAAAACCTTGTCTTTTTGCTGCCGCTGCTGCTGTTAGGTACCATCGAGTCAGCTCGTCCTATAGTGGGTCTATGCACAACAGAACAATGTACCGCAGGGTTCTGCACAATCCTCCCATTGATGCAGACACTTTGTAATCCATCTCATCAAGGGCCTTCTGCTTTTTCGCCGCCTTGCCACCTTACCAAACACGGCACTGGTCTCTCCTGATAATATGTCCAAAGCATGAAAGACCAAGTCTTGCCATGCTTGCATATAAAGAGCATGCTGGCCTTCCTAACATACAGAGTAATGTGTCCTTTTAATATTCTATTTCTCCTGCAGGTCTCTCCTAAAGGCATGCCCCAAATGTATGAGACAAAAGTCTTTCACTCTTCTCTCTTTGAGAATTCAGCTGTATTTCTTTGAAGATAGATTTGCTTATTCTTCTGATAGTCCATGGTATATTCAATATTTTTCATCAACACCATAATGCAAAAGCTAACATCATAATTAACAGTAATTAGCACGCTTTCCCACCTAAGATCAATAGCAAAGGGAGTATGTCTGTGTTTACATTTCTATTCAATATTTTCTTGGAGACTCTAGGCAGTGGAATAAGGCAAGAAAAAAAGTGGGGCACACGAACAGATTAGAAACAGTTTGAACTCTTTCTTCATGTATTGATTGTGATGGGAATTGTATGAGCCCCCAATAAAATGATTTATTAAAAAACAGAATGGAGAAAAGGTCCTAAAATTATTTTAACGATTGCATAACTGTTGAATGTGTTTGTATCAGTGAATTGTATAGTATATAAACTACATGTCAAAAAAACTTTTAAAATAGTAAAGAAATTAAGAAAAAACTAAAAATATATTGTTTTGTTTTATGGGCATCACTGCCCTTTGGTGGTCATGGGAGCTACCCAGCGCTGCTCCTGAGAGCCGCCACTGGATTTGAACTTCCAAGTCCTTGGGCCGCAGTCCTGCACTCAACCACTTATGCCATTGGGGCTCAGCCCTAAAAATATATTGTAAAAAATAATAAAAACCTCTTTATTCACAGACAATGTAATGCTCAGTGTAGGAAATCTTAAGGAATTTGGTTTCAAAGTTAATATGCAAATTGGCAATACAGGATTAGAAATTTAAATTTTAAAACAATGTAGTTTATATTAACATCAAAGACAGAAGTTGCAGAAGACAGTGACACTTAAAAGCACAAAGCATTATTGAGAAAAATTAAGAAAATAACACTAAATTGATGTTTACAGTATTACTTATTCAGAAACCGCAATATTATTAAGATGTCATTTCTTTCCAAGATAATCCATAAATTCAAAGTAATTCCTATCAGAATCACAGCAGTCTATTTTCCTTTTTGCAGAAAATGACAAGATGATTCTAAAGTGTATTTGAAAAATTAAAGTTGTTTTGGATATCTCAAACAATTTCAAAAAAGAGTAAAATTTTTGGATTTCAACACTAATTATAAAGTGATCAATCATAATCAAGACAGGGTTTATCTGGTATAAATATAGACACATAGATCAATAGAGCACAATAGAGTGTCCAGAAATAGAACCACATGTATATGGTCAATTGATTTTCAACAAAGATGTCAGGACAAGTCGGTGATAAAAGGATAATCTTTACTCTTCAAACCTGAAACTGAATTTACTCCTGGAGATCACCTTTCAGCCAAACAAGGAGTGTGCTGCTCTAAACAATCAATATGAGATCCCAAAGTCAAGATTGGCCCCAAAACAAAGCTTAGAAGGCAAGAGAGGGCATGAACAAAGGATGAGTGGAAACACAGAAACACAGAGACCAAGGAGGAACTAGGAACATTGTGAGAACTGCAGTCAATGTAATGAAAAAAAATGTGTAACAGTTGTTAAATGAAAAATCAATTTGCTCTGTAAACATTCAATTAAATCACAATAAAAATCCCCCTCCCCCAAAGGTTAATCATTTCAAGAAATGATTCTGAGGTAATTGAACAACAATGATAGAATAAATAGAACTAAAATTATTAAGCTTTTGAATATATGAGAGAAAAGCCATAGTCTTCTGTTTGGTAAAGATTTCTTCAATATGTGCATGCTATGCATGTACAACAAGCACAGTAACAATCGTGATAATGATGATGCAAGACGTGGTGGTGTTTTGTTGTACATGGAATCGCTATGAGTCAGTATCAAGTTCAAGTCACCTAACAATCTCAACACCGGAATTGTTTCTGACAAAATATGACATTCTTTTATAATAAGATCATTCAACAAACTAGGAGTAGGTGGGAACTTCATCCAGATTGTGGTGCTACTAGTTGTAGACTCGTGGTTTTGAGTCTTTCCTCTCTTGGTTCTTATCTCACTTGAGAGAAAGAATTCAGGTGAGGCACAGCAGTCAGAGCATAGTCAGAGAAAAGGTTTGAAAATAATGAGTGAATTTTTGGAGAGAAATACTTTGGGTGTGGAGTGCCAAAGGGCTCCCAGGTAATCTGAAGGCATAGAGTGAGGTGGCGGGTGTTTCTTTCTGAAAATGGTGGACCTTCCATCATTGTCTGGCTTTCCAGGAGGTCTTTTGCAGCTGTCTGGCTTTCTGTCGCTTCTTTCTCCTTTCCAAGTATACACTCCAGAGTTCATGCTGTATCCTTGTCATGAGACACACCGAAACAAGAGTCAATCTGGTGATTTTGTAGGCAATATGAACATCCTTTTTCTTTGTACACACTATTTTACTATTTCTGTCTCTTTCGTTGATGAGGAAATGTGTCTTATCAGCACCTCACCTTCCTTTGTGCTGGGGAAGCATGGAGGAAGTGTGTATCCATCTTCTTTCTATTTTTAGATTCCTGTATAGCTAACAAAGGGCATTTGCAGAAAGCTCACGTATTTGTGTATTTACTATTATTAGTTAAAGACTGAAATCTTTTTCCCAATTATCTTATACAAGACAAGGATTCTCATTCTTACTACTTACTATGCAACATTGTTCTGGAAGGTAGAACCAGGGCAATTAGGCAAAAAGAAGTTTTGAGGGCTGAGCCCCAGTGGCGTAAGTGGTTGAATGCGGGACTGCAGCCCGCGGGCTTGGCCGTTCAAATCCAGTGGCAGCTCTCAGGAGTGGCACTGGGTAGCGCTCATGACCACCAGAGGCAGTGATGCCCCCCCAAAAAATAAAAATAAAATACTCAAAAAAAAAAGAAGTACTGAAATCACCCAGATTGGAAAAGATGAAATAATGTTCCCTTATTTATAGAAAGTATGACCTTGTATATAGACAGTCCTAAAGAATTCATCCCCCAAAATGCTAGAGCAAGTAAGCAAATTCAGAGAGCCCCAAATACCAGATCAAAAGAAAGAAAAAACTTATTTCTATATACCTACAGTGATCAATAAAAAAGCAAAATTAAGAAAGCATTTAAATTTGTAATAACATAGAAAAGAATTAAATATATTGGAATATATTTAATAAAAGAAGGGTAAGACTTGTACAGTGACAAGGACAAAACACCAGTGAAAAAGCTAAGGATCTAAGTAAATGGAAAACTTCTCATTTAATGTATTAAAAGAACAGATATTAATACTCAGTTTGCAGAAGGCTAAGGATGACAGTGAAAACTCAAGCTCCATCAAAGTGCCCACATGGATTAATCTTTCATTGAATTCACCTGGTCCATTAGCCAAAGATGTGAATAGTCTTGTTCTCAGATTTCTTGAAAAAGTGAATTATAGCAGATATGTTAAAACTTAACACTTTATCATGTGTTTCCCTACTTTCTAAAAAATTGCTCTATGTTTTATTATTTTCTGCTTTCATTTGGATCCACATTTGTCTGTTTTATTTTTTGTTGGAATCTTTCCATATGATTTTTATATGAAATTCAGGAGAGGTAAATCTATAGAGCCAGTAACTAGATTAATAGTGTCATAGGGTTATAATGTCTTAGGCTTATGGCAAGAGGATGGGGAAACTAATAGTGTATACATTGATAAAAAATGATCAAAGATTGTGATGATGAATACCCAACTCTTTTAAATATATTTAAACTGAATTATATTGTATGACAGTAAAACTCTTACCTACCCACCCACCCAAGAAACAAGAAAGAATATCGGTTGCTGTTGCCATTGAGACTTTAGTCAAGGGACTGTCAAGGCACAGATATTCAAGGAATCAGGATGCAGAAACTGAAGCTATAAGAACCTTAATGTAGAGCAAACAAAGAAAACCCGACTCATCCTTAAACTGGTATTTGAATTAGGAATTCTAGTCTCCTACACTGTGAGAAAATAAATTTATATTTGTTAAAGCCACCCCCCCCAATTTTTCAATGTAATCCCTATCAAAAAATGAGCTGATATTTTTTCAAAAATTGACATGATAATCCCCAAGTTTTACGGAAATGCAAGGGACTCCAAATAGCCAAACCAATATAGATAAGAAGAATATTAAAGAACTCACACCTACTGACTTCAGAATTCACTGCAATGCAACAGTATTCAAGACTGATATGAGCATAAAAATAGAGATCAATGAAATATAAATGAGAGTTCAAAAGTAAAACTCATATTACGGTTAACTAATTTTGACAAAATTGCCAAGGTAGTTTTCAATGGGAGAAATAATTATCTTTTCAACAAACGGTGCTGAAATAATTGCATATCCACATCAAAAGTATTACATTATACCTCTTTATCACAACATATGTCCCCCAAATGAATAAATAATAAAAATCGATCTAATATCTGAACAAATGATTTAAAACTCATAGAAGAAGCCAGAGGAGTAAATCTTCATGATCTTTGTTTAGGTGGTAATGTCTTCTATAGGAAAACTTATAGCTCAGATATAGAAACATTGGAGTTTATTTATTTTTTGAGGGGTGGGCATCACTGCCTCTGGTGGTCGTGGGAGCTACCCAGTTCTGCTCCTGAGAACCGCCACTGGATTTGAATCGCCAAGCCCGCAGGCCGCAGTCCCACACTCAATCACTTACGCCACTGGGGCTCAGCCCTGGAGTTTATTTTTTAAAGCTTTAATATTTCAAAGGACTTTCAAAAATTGAAAATGACAACCCACAGAAAGGGAGAAAAATTTTGTAAATCATCTATGATAAATGACTTCTGTCTAGAATACATAAAACTATTAGGATTCAATAAGAAAAAGACACATAACTCAATTTTAAATTGAGTGAAATAGTCTCAGAGAAAAGAAAAATATTCACCTCTGCCTTCATTAATAAAAGAAAATGTTAGTTTCTGCTTTTAATTAAACATTTTATATTGATTTTCTTTTCTAGAAAATCCATGCAAATCCAGTAAACGGTGTTTTTTCTAATTAAAAAAAGCAATTAGCAAAGGAGCTTAATATACAGTTCTTCAAAGACAATATACAAATGTCCAATAAATGCATGAAGAGATATTCAGCATTAGCCATTAAGAAAATACAGATCCAAACCTTAATGAGATACCACTTCATACTCACTGAAACAAACAAACAAAGCAAGCCCATTGTTGTTGTTCTTGTTCTTGTTCGTTTTTGTTTTTATAATAATACGACCACAAAAGTAAACCAGTGTCTTCCATAACTTGTGGACAAACAGATGGATTCTGGGCTCCCACTTAATTCTAGCCCCAATCCAACAACAGTTAGTTCTTATAACACGACCTGTTCCATACTTGCCTTCATGAAAAGATCACTGAAGATAAGGGTGCAATAGCAGAGTATGGTCAAGAAAGCATATGGTGCTCAGCTGACGATGGGAATAGTGTCTGGGTTCTTAAACAAGCAGCCATCTAAGTGAGGTGCCTACTAAGTCCACATCAAAGTAGCACACCAGCCTGTGTGATCTAAAGATGACAATAACAAAATCCAAATATGATGAAGGGAAAAGTATCAGAGCTTAAAGTTCACATTTCCCCAAATAGAACTCTTTGATTATTTCCATTTTAAATCACCCCCAATCTCATTTCACTTCATATTTAAGTAAATGACGCAATGTATTTTCTTTTCACCCTCCCCTTTCCATCATACCATGTATTCCAAATGTGTATCAATCATAGTGCCTGACACCTAGTAGATTTGTATTCATTCATTCAGTGGTTATTTATTGAGCTCTTATCATATCCCCAGGAGCCCTGGTGGCATAGTGGGTTACACTTTGGGCTGCTAACCACAAACAGCAGTTTGAATCCACCAGGTGCTGCTTAGGAAACAGATGGAATTTTCTGCTCCTGTAAAGATTCATCGCCTTGGAACCCCACCAGAAATATTCTGCTTTGTCCTATAGGGTCGCTATGAGTCAGAATCAACTCCATGGCAACGGGTTTGGTTTTTGTGAATTTTTCATATACCAGGCAACTGTGAACGAGACAAGGTCCCTGACTCAGAGAACTTACATTCTATAAAATGAATGAATAAACAAATGAATCTGTTAGTATTGGGGTCAGACACTAACCACCCTCTGATATCCCTCCTGTTTGAGTTGCAAACCTCGTGTTTTGTTCTTTTTTGGTACTGGAATTGATTATTTTATTGGGAGCTCGTACAACTCTTATCACAATCCAAACATCCATCCATTGTGTCAAGCACATTTGTACATTTTTGGCCATTATCATCCTCAAAACATTTTCTTTCTACTTGCGCCCTGGCTCTCAGTTCCTCACTTTTCCTCTCCCTCATTAACTCTTGATAATTTATAAATTATCATAAAATTGTCTTGTCTTACACTGTCTAGTGTCTCCCTCACCCACTTTTCTGTTGCCCATGCCCTAAGGAGGGGGTTATATTTAGATCCTTGTGATTGGTTCTCCTATTCTACCCCACCTTACCCTAACCCTCCTAGTATTGTTACTTCCATTACTGGTCTTGAGGGATTTATCTGCCCTAGATTTCATGTGTTTCCAGTTCTTACCTGTACCTGTGAACATTCTGTGGTCTAGCCAGATTTGTAAGGTAGAATTGGGATCATGATATTGGGAGGGGAGAAAGCATTAAAGAACTAGAGGAATGTTGTATGTTTCAGCGTTACTACACTGCCCCCTTTCTGACTTGTCTCCTCCCCTTGACTCTTCTGTAAGGGGAAATCCAGTAGCCTACAGATGGGTTTTGGGTCCACAATCTGCACTCTCCCTCATTCACAATGATGATTTTTTGTTCTTTGATGCCTAATACCTGATGCTATCAACACCTCGTCATTACACAGGCTGGTGTACTTCTTCCATATGGGCTTTGTTGCTTCTCACCCAGATGACTGCATGTTTGTCTTCAAGCCGTTAAGATCCCAGAGACTATATTTTTTGATAGTCAGGCATCATCAGTTTTTTTCACCACATCTGCTTATGCACCTGCTTTGTCTTCAGTGATAGTGTAGGGAAGCTGAGCATTATGGAGTGCCAGTTTAATAGAAAAAATGTTCTTGCATTGAGGGAGTACATAAGTAGAGGTCCAATGTCCATCTGCTACCTTAATACTAAACCTATAAATATATGCACATAGATCTACTTCCCCATTGTCATATGTAAATGTCTTTACATTGCCCTTGATAAAGCCCTACCAGGATTCCTACACCCTCCTCACCATTGATTTTAGATCACATGTTGTTCCCTTGTCTCTCAATTTGTTAACACCAACTTCTTTCCCCCTGTATCCCCACCTCCCATGTTCCCCCGAACTGTCAGTCACTTTGTTTTCTCCTCCAGATTTTTTATCCCACCTATCTTATCTAGATAGACCTGCAGAGATAATAATATGCACAAAAAAACAAGACAGAGCAAAACAAAGCAACAAAAGAGAACACAACAACAACAAGAGCAACAACAACAAAACCAATGACACACACAAAAAAGAAGAGCCTGCAAATAGTTCTAGGTCTGTTTGTTGCCTTTCAGGATTGTTTCCCGGTTTGATGGGGTGCCACGCCATGGCCCCAAAGTCTATTTTTGGTATTCCCTTGGTACTTCCTTTTTCTGCTCCCCTTACTTTTCTGTTGCACGCCCTTAGTGTTTTGCCTTAGTGTGGTGGGGTCAGATAGGGTAAAATTACCACTGTGTCTCCAGTGTTGTCCCCTATAGGGCTCTGGGTTAATGTGGGATGTTGTGTGTCATAGTGGGGCCAGCCATATGGTCCTCTTTATGCATTGGCTGCTCTGAGCAGGGATATTGTCCTCCAGACTTGGTGAGTCAGGTTGTGCTTCACTCTCTCTTCCTCCCCTTCCATTTGCTCCTGTGTACTCTGACCAGACATGTCCTTCTCTCTGAGCTGTAGCTTCAATGCTGTCCTCTGACAGTAACTTATTCGCGTTGGGGGTGGAGTTGGAGAAGAGGGGAGCTGTTCATGTAGTTTGGAATGGCTCCGGTCCCTCAGACCTTTCTATTGGTTCCCTGCTTTATGCCCGTATGCTGAATTCACATCTTGGAGCACAGATCTCTCTCCTTCATTTGACTGTGGGTGAATGGCTTGAGAATTGAATCTTACTTATATCTATGTCCTGGCATATAGAAGTGTACAACTATAGTTTGCTCTCTATGCTATTAAATGGTGTCTTCTAACTTTGATTACCATCTGTAGCTCTTCCTATCTAATTCTATATCTAGAATTCTCCCTTCTCCACAGACAGACACTCAGAAAGCACTAGCCAATTTTATGTTTGTGTTCCCCCCCTGGACTCCAGATGTATTGCACACCTAACACCCTGGGGGTGGTGCCTCAGACAAAGCATAGTATCTTGGAAGTGTTCTTAATTGCCCAAGGAATAAAATTGCTAAGCCCCTTCTTTACATTAAGAAAAAAGTGTGGCAACCCTACCAGTTTTGGTTCTTTTGATTTTTGGGGGGAGGGGGAATCACTGCCCTTTGGTGGTCATGGGCGCTATCCAGTGCTGCTCCTGAGAGCTGCCACTGGATTTGAACCACCAAGCCCGCGGGCCACAGTCCGGCACTCAACCACTTACGCCGCTCAACCTGGTTCTTTTGATTTTTGAAGGATGGTCCTTTCCCATGCAAACCACGACCTTAAGAAGTCCCAGCTCTGTTTTATCCTTGATATAGACTAGTGAGCATAAGTGGCGATTGCCAAATTAGGGAAACAAAGTACTGTAAGAATTTGTGACTAGCTCATCCAACCCATCTTTACAACTGGGAAAACAGCTCCCACCGCAGATTATGCTAAGGGAGGTCCAGGTATGATAAGCCTGGATGTGAACCAAACAAAACCAAATTCTCTACCATCAAGTCAATTATGGCTCACAGGTACCTTTAGAACTGGTTGGAATTGTTCCTGTGGGTTTTCAAGACTGTAAGGATTTATAGGAGCGGAGAGCCTCATCTTTCTCCCATTGATTGGCTGCTGATATTGAACCCAGTTCTTGGTGCAGTACATCATGAAGTACATGTCATGCATGTGGTGAGACATACCAGTTGCCTGGATCTCTGGCACCTTCCCTACCTGTTGGTGAGTGTAGTTTCATGACCTCTGTGCAGCTGATGGAGAAAGAGGCCACGGTGGGTTCATTAGATCAGGCAAGTCCAGTTATTTTATGTGAAGAGATAATTTTTTCATTGGAGAACACCTATGCATGGAGAGAAAAGGTGAAGTGTGTGTGTGTGTGTGTGTTTTGGAAGAAAGCTCTCGGTGAAGACCTTGAAGGGTAGTGACGGATCTGAAGGGAATTAGGGACTGTATAATGATAAGCTAGGGTCTTAAGGCGCTGACAGATAAGACCCTGGAGGTGGAAGTGGGAGGCTGGCAGTAGAAGTCCTTGGAGTGGGGAGAAACTGACAATGATGACCCTGTACACAGCGTGGGGGGGGGGGTGCTGCCGGTGTTTGGTGAATTTCCTTGCCAGTTGATTCAGTCTCCCACTTGGGCCCCTTGGGCTATACTAATAATGTACGTGCCCCACTACAATGCCAAAACATAAAACAAGCCACCATTAGAACAGGATCATTTTCTTCCAGGCAGCTGCTTAGTGCAATCATTCTGCTGATTAAATTTCATTCTGGAAAGAACTGCACAGACATTTATCAGGTGTCACAGCTACTCTATCCTATAGAGCCAAAGCCTTTCTGACCTTTAAAAATATACCAAACAGTTGCTAGAACACATCTCCCTCTGGAAGACAGGTCCTCAGGCCAGCCCACAGCAATCTACGCTGCCCTCCCTCCCTTCCAGCCAGCTTTCCTCTTCCTCTGGGGACAGTAAAGGGTAACCGACATCTTTCTGACATTTTTTTTCTGCCTGGAGACTACTTAAGCCTTTTATCTTGATGATGCCAGCAAGCCCCTACAAGTGTAGATTTGAAAACTTGCAATAGCTTCCCCTCTGGCCTGTACCACTCTCTGAAATTTCCCCCGCCATAGATCCCTCTCCCAGTTAAGACCTCTGGGAGATGTTTCCAGATATCTGCTTTAAAAATAACTAAAATATCTCATTTATCCAAAAGAGAGGATCTATAAATAATAGTGATACCTTCCAACTAAAAAAGTTCTTTTCCTTGCTCTCAATATGTGATGACATTTCATCTTCACACTCTGCAGAAAAGTTAGTCTTATACTTTCCATTTTACAGATGCTAAAATGGAGGCACTGAGAGATAAAATGATTTGGTTAAGAATCTAGAGCTGGAAAGATTTCTTTGGATTCCAAACACTCAGCTCTTTCTGTCATGTTAACAGCAATGATGCATTCTAAGGAGAGCTGTACTTTGATAGGGATGTGGACAGTAGCTAAGGGTATCAGGTCCAAGTAGGGTGTCAAAGCAAGGACCTGTGAGTAGCCAGATGGTGACATGGACATAATGAGCTTCTGGGTAAGGGGAAACCAATGGGGAAGTGAGCAGGGCTGAAAACAGTCCATTTCTTTTCCATACTGGTAGATAGCAAATCAACTACCTTAGATCCAATTGGTTCTTCCAGCAAGAAGTTATGGGGAGATGCTAAATATGATTGCATGAGGGAAGCTCACAAAAGATTTACGATGCCTTGTGTTACCCTTGGTGATAGATGCCAGCAGCCTCTGGCCACCTACTCTCTTGAGATGGTGCCCATCAAGTCCAGGGCATCAGTATTAAAGTAAAATTAGTATAACACGGTATCAATAATGTAAGACAGTGCCCTGTCCTTAAAGCCTAATGCAATTTAAGATACAGTGTGTGGTAAACTGCAACTTAATTGGAAAGGATGCTTTGGACTATTCAGGACACTACAGAACCTTTGGCTTAGACATTTAAAACTCTTCTCCAGAGTGCAGGAAACTAATTGCAAATGGTTAGGTAATGCACAACCGATGGAAAGAAAATTCTCCCTGAAATTGATTCCATGGTATATGTACAGGGATATTCATTTGTGCATCGCTTGGAACTATGAAAAATTGGGATGAAATTAAATATCCAATCATGAACATGGGTGTTGGTCAAATAATCTGAAACACTCACAGAATGGAATGTTATGCAGCTGCTAAAAAAATTAGGCATGTCTATATTTACTTACATGGGAATACATTCGCGAAATATTACTGGTTTAAAAAAATAAAAGCCATTTGCAGAAAATATTTATAGGTAGGTCTCATTTTTGTGCACTGTCTGTATGTGCACATACATGTGCTTGTTTGTGTAGGCAAAAAAAGGTCTAGGAAAAGAGACGTCAGACTTTGATTAAGAATTGCCTGTGAAGAGTGAACTGGGAGGTGGAGGAGACTTTCATTTTTTAATTTATATACTTCTGTACAGGGTGAATGTTATGTGCATATTTGATTTTTAGATTTGTTGACTGGCAGGAAAGGAAGGCAGTCTTTGTTGAACAACTTCTTTCTTGCTGTAGCTTGGTTCTGGGTTCCTGAGCGGAGCTGGGGAGTTGTATGCATGTAGTTGTTGTATTTCCCTTCTTAGAACTGCTTGCAGGTCTGATTGGATGCTGGCATTCTACTTCTTTTAAGCCATAACCTAACCCAATATAACCTCACTAAAGGCATACCTTCTTAACAAGGGGTTGCTTACTTGATCCCTCTCCATGATTCTGCCACACACACCACAACAACCCCAGACTTTCTCCCGCATTGTCACCTTAAGTAGAATCCCTCTGTGTCTCCCAGGATGGGTCACTTTCCAGAAAGCAGTTTCAGGCAGGCAATCCATAGAGTAGACAGCCCCCTACCGGTGTGATTTCAGGGTCATGCAAAGAGCCCAGCCAGAAAAGTACCTGCCACCTGCTAGCACCAATAAGGCCTTCAATCACACAATGAAAGGAAAGTGCACATTCCCTTAAGAGATGTGACACACTGCCTGAAACTGGCATGCAGGCAAGGCGCGGCCTTCAACAAGGACTGTGAGCAGTTGAAGCAACATGCACCTATTTGAGTTAGTTCATTTGTAAAATAGAATTTGGAGTTGTTTTGCTTTAGGTAATTTAAAAATATTGGTTATTGAGTATATTTGAAAGATGTACTCAACTCTCATGTCCATCCAGTTGATTCTCGCTCACAAAGACCTAATAAGACAAGGTAGAAGTACCTCTGTGGGTTTTTGAGGTTCACTCTTTCCAAGGAATAGAAAGGCTTGTCTTTCTCCTCCTGAGAAGCTGGTTTGTGGTTTCAAACTGTTGACCATGTAGTTACCAGACAATGCGTAACCCAGGGGCCTTTGGGATATGTATACTCAAACTAATTGCCATTGAGTCATTGTTAACTCATAGCCCCCCGCTGTGGGTTTCCTTTTTTGGGGCGGGGGCATAACTGCTCTCTGGTACAGGAGACCCAGCCTTGCTCCTGGAGAGCTGCTGTTGGATTTGAACCTCCAACGCAGTGGGCTGGAGTTCCGTGCACAACCACTACGCCACTGGGGCTCAGTCCCTGCATTTCTTTTTAAAAAATAATTTTATTGGGGATTTGTACAACTCTTCTCACAATCCATACATCGATTGTATCAGGCACGTTTGTACATATGTTGCCTTCATTGTTTTCTAGACATTTACGTTCCATTTAGCTCTTGGTATCAGTTCCCTGCCCCCTAAACCTCTGATAGATTGTACCTTGTTAATATTTCCATCTCTCACACTGAGGGCACTAATCCACCCAGGGGGTGAGTACTGGTCTCGTCTCCCGTGAGTTTGTGAGCCTGGAAGCGAAAGTAGAAAGCCCAGTCTTTCTCCCACAGAGCTGCTAGTGATTTCTAACTGCTAACCCAGCAGATTGCAGCCAACATGCAATCGTTATGCCAACAGGACTACATGAAAAGATAAAGGAAGTATACAAATGATGTTATCACCAATGGTTTTGCAACTTAGAGATAACCGCAGTGAATATTTGAACGAGTTTCCTTCCATTTTGCTCTGCATAGGAGTATAGCAAAGAGAGTCAACAAAATCAGGGTCAAGCGATGATAGTTGTTCGTAGAAGCTTCCCATTTAATAATATATATTGTCCATGTCCTGAAATTGTTGAAAATACAAACTTGATAACTCTATCAGAGATACATCCGATGGCTGTAATACCATGTCGTGAGGAGCCCAAGTGAGCACGGAACTGCTAACCTCAAGGTTGGCAACTCAAACCACAAATAGTTCCTTGGAAGAAAGATGAGGCTGTCAGCTTCCCCTAAACATTTCAAAGCCTCAGAAACCCTACACGGATAAGATCACTGTAAGTCAGAATTGACTCATAGATGGCAGTGAGTCCCATCCAGTTAATCACCTTGAATGGGTACCATCTAGCTAATCAGTCTCCTAATGTGATGCATTTCTGCCCCCACTTACCACCAGCATGTTTCTCTTATATAAATAACATTGTCATGGACATTCTTGCACATAAATCTTAGTCTTGATTTCTCTTTCCTCAGTCCAGATTCCCAGAAGTGGAATTACTGGGTCACAGAGTGCAAACATTTTTAAAGGTTCTCTAGAGTAGTTTGAACTGTAGCAAATCTATTGATTCCGAGAGGCTACTGAATATAGAAGTCCTCTTCAGTTCAAACCTGAACCAGACAGTTGGACTCCCACCCTTGCTCCCATCCCCAACCCCGTCTGAGACAATGCTACATCTAATTAGGTACTTAATGATGCTTTTTAATAGGGATAAAGGAAAAGGATGTACCGGGCTCCGTAATTAATTAGAGGAAGGAAACAGCCTAACGGCATCTTAGTCCACTACCACTGTCAAGTTCTATTTCTGACAACTAAACCAAAACATCCCAAGTGAGAACCCACCAGATGATCTCTCCACCTACTTTGGGTTGGCTCAAGATCACACATCTTCATATCTTGCCCTCCTTTTCTGATTAGAAAGTGATATCTATGGTGCATTTTTCTGCACAGATGTTATTCTTCAATAAAATAACCACTGTCAGATATGTAAATGATATTTACCCATTGACTGACATTGCTCTCACCCTAACATTTGTGATTAACCTCCTTTCATTTATTCTACATTTCTAAGCAACATTATATAGCCTTTTTGAATATCAAGTTTTCCCTAATGTATTCATTGCTGCATGCATGCCATTTTCTGCCTCTGAGTTAGCAAAATATGAAAATTGGGATGGTGGAGAGGGGAGGGTGGCAGGAAAGTAGGCCGTGATCTTTAAAAGTAACTACCCTTTTCTGTAACACCAAAGTGATAATTTGTTGTTCTGAAGTGTCCAATCAAGAATTTAGTAGGAGTATGTGCCCTTTACTACTTTTTTTTGTCAGTGCTCTTTGAAGTTAGTGATTGCATATTCACTGTGATATAATTCTTCTGATTCTTTTCATGTTATGGATCAGAAATTAGGTGAAATGTCCATTCCTTGCACAAAGCAGCTAAGCAGACATTCAATTCTCTGCTGGAGAGGTTTGCCCTAGTGCATAGATCAAAATAGGTTTGGTTGAAGATGGATTTTGCTGTGATGTATTGGAAAAACATTATTGAATGCACTCTATAATAATAAAAAATTGTTTTTTAAAAAAGTTGACTTTCAAAACTGAGTAACTCTCAAAATAAACAAAAGTCCAAGTGTGGGTGGTGAAAAATGCATCTCCAGGGAATCGGAAAGAGAGGGTGATGATGCATTGCTCACCTCTGAAATTTGGCAACATTTGTAGTGTAAGGTATTATTTCTGTAAACAGAAAAAATTAAAAGCTCCATACATTCAACAAATATGTAATCAGTGCATACTATGTTCCAGGTATAACTGTGTGATCATTATAGGAGATGCTGTGGATGTGCAAAAGAGAACGGTAATGTTGCCACCAATTGTTGTCATTTCCTCTTGTTGGGGGCCATCAAGTGAATTCCAACTCATAGCCACCCCGCATACAACAGAAGGAAACACCACCCCGTCCTCATAAACGTTGTTATGCTTGAGTCCATTGTTTCATCCACTGTCAATCATATTGTCAAGAGTCTGCCTCTTCTTTGATGCTCTTCTATTTTACTAAGCATGCTGTCCTCTTCCAGGAATGAATCTCTCCTGATGACATGTCCAAAGTACATGAGGTGAAGTCTTGACATCCTCACTTATAAGGAGCATTCCATTTATAGTTCTCCCCAAACAGATCTGTTTGTTCTTTTGGCAGTCCATGGTGCTTTTAATATTCTTTGCTAGCACCATAATTCAAATGCATTGATTTTTCTGCATTCTTCCTTATCCAATGTCCAGCTTTCCTATGCATATGAAACGATTGAAAATACCATGCTTTGGGCAAGGCAAACTTTAGTTTTCAAAGTAAGTCTTTGCTCTGCAACACTTTAAAGAAGTCTTGTGCAACAGACTTACCCCCCATGCAATGCATCCTTCAATTTTGTGACTTGCTTCCATGGGCATTGCGGATGCAAACAAGATCAAATCTGTTACAACCTCAATAGTTTCTCCATGTATCGTGATGTTACCCTATTGAACCTGTTGTGGGGATTGGGGTTCTCCTCACACGGGGTTGTCATTCACATTCATTTCCCAGTGCTGCTAAAACAGAAACACCACAAATGGGTGACTGAAAGAACAGAAATTTATTTTCTCATAGTTCAGGCAGCTAAAAATCTGAATTCAATGTACTGGCTCTAGAGGAAGACTCTCAGCTCTGGGGAAAAGTCCTGGTCTAAGCTCTGTGACCCCAGAGTTCCTCTAAACCTTGTTGATTGCGGTGTGCTATCTTCTCTCTGTGCTTACTTCTCTAACTATGTTCTCTTTATAATTTAGAAGTGATTAGATTCTAAGACCAATTGATTAGAATTGCTCACCCAGAAATATAACCAAGTGCCTGAAGATACCTGACCGAAAGCACATTAAGTGGGAAAGAGATAGCCTTTTCAATAAATGGTGCTGAAAAATTGAATCTTCACCTGATAAAGAATAGAGGATCCATACTTAACACCATATACAAAAAAGTACTCAAGATGGATCAAAGACTTAAGTATATACCCTAGACTAGAACCATAAAGACCATCAATGTAAAAATAGCAATAAATTTAAGAACCCTAATAAAGGCATAAATACTCTCCAAAACATAGTGAAAAATACCCACACTGAAGAAGGCAAAATAAAGGACTGAGACCTTCTAAAATATGGCATTTATACAAATCAAAATTCTTCATCAAAAGTAAAAAGAACTCACAGATTGGGGAAAACATTTAGTAATGAGATATCAGATAAAGAGTTAATTTTTAAAAAATCATTTCATTGGGGACTCATACAACTCTTATCAGAATCCATCCATCCATCCATTGTGTCAAGCACATTTGTACATTGGTTGCCATCTTCATTTTCAGAACTTTTTTTTTCTACTTGCACCCTTGGTATTGGCTTCTCATTTTCCCCCTCCCTTGCCGCTGCCCCTCCTTCATGAACCCTTGATAATTTATAAATTATTATTATTTTGGTATGGCTTTATACTGTCCGATGTCTCCAAAGGGCTAATTATAAAAATCTATAGAAACTATAATACCTTAATAAGAAAAGTACAAGTCATCCAATAAGAACAAGCATAGGACATGAATAGGAAATTTATTAAAGCAAACATCCAGGCACTCATCAACCATGTGAAGAAATGGTCATGTTCATCAAAGTAGAACTGCTGCTGTGAATTTCTGACTTTAACACTTTATAAGTATATGACAGTAAGTAAAAAAATTGTCACAAAATCACAGATTTATTAAACCCAAATATCAAAATGTGAAGCTAGTATATCCAGATTTATCTTCCATCTCTTATTTTTTTTCCCAAAGAATTGTGCATCATTCTATGTACAAGATACCAAACCAACTATGTTGGCATCCTCCAAGAACAAAAATAGTGTTGCTTTTAAACTTAGCAAA
Organism: Nesogale talazaci; assembly: GCA_004026705.1. Taxonomy (NCBI): domain Eukaryota; kingdom Metazoa; phylum Chordata; class Mammalia; order Afrosoricida; family Tenrecidae; genus Nesogale; species Nesogale talazaci. The sequence goes on from PVJH01001054.1 coordinate 79,417, forward strand.
CTGTGAGAAAAGTCTGAAGGGGCAAGATCAGGGATGTAAGACCGACAGGTAAGAGGTGTATTATGATGGGGAAAAAAATCTCTTGGTGCAAGCAACTTTCTTGACCTTTTTCTTACCAAAGCAATTTTTCATCGCCCTTAAGACATGTTCTTAATGAATTCCCATGACTACCCTGCATCCTTCAAGAAGAAAATAATCAAGATCACCTCTTTTACAATCCCAAAATATAGTTGTCATAAACGTTCAAGTCAGCCATTTTGCCTTGAATTTAACTGACCCAGCAAAATCAACTTAAAAAGGAAATCACTTATCTTCAGATCATATAAATCTTTCACCTTTTACTTAAAAAAGGAAGTCACTTAAAAACAAGCAAAGAAACAAACAGGAACCCTAGTGGTGCAGTGGATTGCATATTGTAGTGGGCTTCTCCTAGCTACAAGGTTCGCAGTTCGAAACTACTAACTGCTCTGTAGGGGGGAAATGAGGCTTTCTGGAAAAGACTGACACATTGGCTCCAACAAGAGCACAAACCTAACAATTGGAAGGATGACGTAGGACCAGGCATTGTTTCGCTCAGTGGTACGTAGGTCACTCTAAGTTGGAACCTACTCAATGGTACTTAACCACAGCTAGACAAAGACAAGTATATTAGCAAGAAAACTTGTTTTCAGACATTCATCGGTTGCAGACGCATGCTCTTGTTTAGAATTAACCCATGCATATATGAACTGGAGCCCCAGTAGCGATGTTTTGTTTTGTTCTTAACTTATCCACATATCTATATAATTCATTGAGATATACATTTCAGAATGTGGAGTTTGACTGCACGTGGGTTCATAAAAAATTTAAATGTGGGTCTTTGAAACAAATGATGCTACTATATTACTGTGTTCTATGATAATGGAGATGAATCATTGGTTCATTGTGTTATTTAGAAGCTGAAAAAAGTAGAAGCCTTTAAAATGCTCTCAATCGAGGAAGCAGTGAAAAAAATGTTTAGTTTAGCTGACATCATGTCACAAATATTTTTATTGGCAATATAAAACTTAGGATATAGTCTATGGTAATTAAAGACGTCATCAAATAGGAAGAAAATAATAAGAAAGTAAAAGCAAATCCCTGTGTCATTCCTCAGTACTGTGGACATGTTCTTGTTATCCTGAGAAAGTGACCAGTTAGCTGATTGACAGTGGTCAATCTTCCTTGGGAGAAAGAAAATCATCAACTTTTATTCTCCTCAATAAGAATTCATCAGGTGACTTGCCTACCAGTAAATTTCACTATGAGATAATTGATGTATATAATCCACATGAATTTTGACAGACAAAATCAGAATAATGCATATGAAAAAGGGACAAAAGATTTCTTAAAATATTTTTTTAGCTGTCCAGTTCACTTGGTTTAAAATAAACATCCTTTCTGTTTGGAGGGAAAGGGGACTGTGTGCTGTTCTTAATTAAAATGTGGACTTTGCTGTTGCTGTTTTCCTTTTCCTGGTTTCCATTCTATTTCCTACCCTTATCCCAGCTTCTCTGTCCAAACAAGCACACCCTCTCTAGGGAGAAGACTGCTACTATGCTCTGAGCTGCTGCAGCTGCTGCTATTGTCACTGCTACTGGTCTCAAAGTCATTTTTAACTGGACGGAGTGCCGGCTGTGTTCCAAGTTCCATAAGGCACCCTAAGAGCACTACACAAGATATATCCAGTGGGTAGTTCTTTTAAATAACCAGTTCCTCTGACAATTTTTAAACAAACAGGATTCCATTTTCAAGCAGGGTTCAGGACTATTGATGTTGCATAAAGAAAAGCCTCCCCTCCCCACCTTTCAGGGAAACTCATTAGTTTTTGGCTTTTTACATATGTGTCAAATTGCAGATGCCCAGTGTCCAGTTCATGGACAGTTTGTTTCTCTCTAAGGGAAAAAGGGCTCATTTTGTCTATTGAAACCAGTCTGGTAATCCATTTCAGCTTGATTTCTCTAGACTCTTCCAGAACCCCGACACAGTGGTTAAATGCTAGACTGCTAACCCAAAGGTCAGCAGTTCGAAAGAAGTGGCAGCTGACTCTATAAAGACGAACAGCATGAAGATCTTGTCCAATAGGGTCACAAGAGTCAGCATCAACACAATGGCAATGAGTGTGTTGTTTCTGTAGTCATCTTGTGCTGTGGACATCTTTAGCTGGACTCCTAGAGTCCACTGCTATAGGAGAGCCAACCCTCTCTAAGGGTATCAAGCCATCTTTTCTTCAAACCTACATTCACAAGAACGTGGATGTGGGTTTTAGGGGGTCTTCAAATTAAATAGATCTGCTATTTAGAGTAGGGGGAGGGAAAATAGGGAAACAAGTCTGAAAGATGAACATTGCAAGAGTATAGATATGGGTCTTCACTCTGCCCCTGGGGCTCTTAAAAGACTGACACATAAGTTTAGCGAGTTTAGGACACACCTCTTTACCTTGGTGAGCATCTTGATTTTATCTAGGACATATAGCACAGATTTCTACAAAACATCTATGGTGTAGGGCAGCTAAGAGTCCCTGACACAACCTTAATTAAGCCTGTCCCCTGGGGGGGCCCAAGTTCTTTACAAAGGGCTTCCTTTTTCAACCTCCAGGAAGCGTCTTTTCTTCCTCTAGAAGGTGGGAAAGGGCTGGGGCCTTCAATGCCATTTCCTGGATGAGGAAACACAGTCTCACAACAGAGTGTGAAGCCAGAGCTGGAAAGAAGCAAGGGCTCTCTTGGACTCTCAGCAGTTTATATTCAATTTAATTCATTTGGGACAGGAGAGGGGAACCAGAGAAGGAAGGACCTGGCAATTTTCAGAGGGCAAGGGTTTGGACTCCATTGCGGGACAGTCTGGGCACCTCAAAACCTATAAATTCCTTGTGATTCCAAGCCTTATAGGGAAGTTTCCAGAGGAAACTCCAACAGTCCGCTACTAACCTCTTTCTCGTCCTTCAAAAGGTTTCATTTGTCCAGTTGTTTTAAAGTTAATCACACGGTGTTTTCAATAAACTATACTGATGGGGGTCCAGAAGAATGTGTTGGGGAAGCACTTGACTTTCCTCCAAGATTGAGAATATTGTCACCTCACCTCTACTTTTCTGCAGCAACCTCTGTCAGATATAGCTTGACCTTCACTTGAGAGCTACTTGTGTTTTGAGCCTATGGTGCCTCCTGGGAGTAATTCATTTCTTCAGTCGGTCTACATTATGCTATAAAACTCTGCCTTTGAATTGATTCCGACTCACAGTGACTCTGTAAGACAGAATAGAACTACCTCTTGGCCTCTTTTTGAGATTTTAAATCTTTACAGTAATAGGCAGCTTCACTTTTTCTCCCAGAGTGGCTGGTGAGTTCAAACCACTGACTGCTAGCAGCAGCTCCCTGTTACCAGAGCTTCTACAGTATACTAGACAGTGACCTTTCTTCTCAGCTGCAACCTTATAGGACGGAGTGGAACTGTCCCTAAGGAGTTCCAAGACTCCCCATACATCCTTCTGAGTGTAGCGTGCCTTGACTTCTTCCAGTGACCCAGAGAAACTCGTCTCCAATCTCACCCCTTATCGGCTTCTTTCCTTGAACCTTAGTTTCCTCATCTGTAAAACAGGATCATTGAGACCCATTCTCCCTATCTCCCATGGCAGCTCACATGAGAAAAGGAGATATTGGATATCCAAACACCTGTCAAAGTACAGAGGGCAGGGTTGCTGCCCAGTGGCCCTTTGCTTTCCCTGTATCGCATTTGAGTTCTTGTGGGGAGGTGGGCAGGCTGGTGGTTCTAGAATTCTCAGACCTGGTGAATCAGGCTGTGTTCCCTCGCTTCATCTCTACATCATTTTATGCACGCTGGTCACATCGCTTCCCAGCCTTCATCTTTCTAGACTAAAGAGCCTGTATTTGTTTCATCTATCTTCATATGGCAGTCCCCTCTCCTCCTCCCCCGTCCAATCCCCTTGATTATAGAGTGGCCCTTTTCTGGATCATCTCCAGCATCATTGTGTCATTCTGGAAGCACTAAGACCAGACCTGCACAAGTGTGTGTGTGTGTGTGTGTGTGTGTGCGCGCGCACGCCCTTGCTCCCCAACTCTGAATCTCTAACTCTGCCCCCTCCCCAGTTAGGAATCCTACAATAGGATGCTTGCCACAAACTAAACTAGGGAGAAGACTAGTTGGCCCCAGGCTCACGCCGCCCCCTCTTTCTCTGCGCAGTTCTGGCCTCAAGGGGCTAAAAGGGCTCCCTGTCTGGCTTGGGAGGCTGGGAGGTGGATAACTAGGATGGAGGGGGGGGGTGGAAGGGAGGGAGGAGAGGGGGGTCTTGCGCAAGCGCACAGAGCTGCATGGAGCGCCACTGCTGCTGCCTCCCAGAGCAGGAGGAGGCAAAAGAGGAGGGAGGGAACTGAGAGGAAGGGAGTGGGGCAGCACTTGGGCTGCTGCTTGCTCCCAGAGGCTGTTTCCCTCAGCGCTTGGAGGGACTGAAAGCGAGGCAGTGGCGGAGTAGGATGCTCTGTGGGGCGCCTTGAAAGGGGGGTGGGGCGCGAAGCAGTTTCAGGGCTCCGGGATCCCGGGAGCCTTCACCATGCATCAGTCCCTGACTCAGCAACGGTCCAGCGACATGTCTCTGCCTGATTCCATGGGTAAGTCTGACCCTCAGGATTGCCAGCGCCCTGACACCCCCATGAGCGGGAAGCTGGGCCAGGGGGCTGGAGAGGGCACTCACCCTAGCCTCTGGGGGTGGTGGTGAAGAGGAGCCCCAGGGAAGCAGCCTGGCCAGGGAGGCTGCATGCAGGGATCCGGGCGCCCAAATGGAGACAGAGTATCCCTCAGGGGCCAGGAGTGCCTGTGTGTGCGTGTTTATGTGCGAGTGGAGATCTCTAGACTTGCAGCTGGCAATAAACCCCAGCTGTCTGAAGCTCCAAACACTTCCCTGCAACCTGCACCTTCCTGCCCAGTGGATGTTCCCTCTTGGCAAAGTCACTGTCACTTCTAAGGCTCAGGTCTAAACAGATCATTAGAAGCACCAAGGTCCTGGCTTCCTACCCCCCATCCTCAACTCACTTGAGGCTCTCCAGAATTCAGAGCTGCAGTGCTGAGGTGGGGGTGAGCTGACTTGCACCTTGCTGAATTGGGGGGGGGGGGCGCTTATGTGATCAGGGGACCAGGAAAAGGGGCGGGTCCCAGGAAGGAAGAGAATTCCTGAGGAGTGGAGTCTCCCAAAGAGGCATCTACATCCTTTGGATTGAATGGCTACCTGACCTCAGATACATTTCTGGCAAGTTGCGCTTTTGCTCCGGCCCGGCCCGTTTGATGTGAAAGGAGCCTGATGGCTCTCTGCCCCTTTCCCCACCTGAAATAGGGGTCATGGGGGACCATGACCTGCAGAGGGCAACTTGGCCACTCCTGGAAGCCACTTTCTGGGGAGTCGCAAACACAGAATCGCCTGTGTCCCCCTCAGCTGTTAGGCACCTTCCCAAGCCCTATGATTTTAATGGTTGGAGAGATTCGTTTGGAGCCCAGCAGAGCAGGAGGGGTGGTGAAATTGTGATCCCATCCAATCTTGCAATTTTCCTCAGCCACCCTTTCACCAAATCGAATTCTCTGGTCCCCTTCAAGACCTCTCCCTGCACTCCTAGCTTCCACCAATCCTTGAAAGCCAGCATTCTCCTTTGACTGGGATTTTTTACCATCCTGCCTGCTCACATCAACTCTTGAAGAATTTTCGGAATATGTTGAAGAGGGGGAGGGAGCTGGCAGAAGAGGAGAGTCTCTGTCTCTCTCTGTCTCTCTGTCTCTCTCTCTCTCTCTCTCTCACACACACACACACATTTGTGAGCTGCCTGCAAAAAACTCAATCTGAAGAGAATTCATTACTGGAAGGTCCCAGGAATTGTTTTCTCCAGGATCATGACCAAGATCCCTATTTTCAATAGTGTTGCATATTAACTAAAATAATTTGCTTTCTTTTGTCTTTTAAGGGTGTAGTTATTTGCAACATGAAGCTAAAACCTTGGTCCAAATGCAGTTGTGATGGACTCCCCCTGCCCCTATCTAACACCACACACACACACACACACACACACACACACACCAGGATATGTGTACTGGAGCACATGCACAGACTGCACTTCTCACCTTGGCCAGCTGTGGCTCCAGTCCAGGCCTGACTCCAAGAAGCCTAACTGGGGCTGAAGGGCTGGCTGGCTGGGGAGGGTGTGAGGGTTCCACAGTGCCACTCCCCCTGCAGTCCCCAACCACCTGCAAAAGAGGGGCCTCCCTGCTTGGGCTCAAATGTCTGCAGTGGACTGGGCAGAGGAGTGGCCCAGGCCTCAAAGCGTTGCCCCTTGGCACATTGCTTCCAAAGGTGGGGATCAAGGTGAATCAAGTTCTTTCTTGGGCACCCAAGAGAACCCAAGTCAATCTGGCGATCCCCAACAGCTGTGCACCAGGAGCAGCAAGTGGAGCAGTGAGCGTAGCACAGCGCATCACACTCAGTCCTATGTTGTCCAGGAAGGTGTTTCAGACCCTGTGTCTTCACAGGACCCGGACCACTCATTTTGCTTGTTGAAGGTCTGCAGCCTTGGGTCACTGGTACTGGTTGGAGTCCAGTGGGAACCCTAGGTTTCCCCAGTTTGATAGGGGAGTCTCCCAGAGTTCTCTGGCGCAGGGCCCTCCCAGCCCAGGCCTGAATCAGCGTCTAGGCTACTTAGAGGAGCAACTCCCACTTAACTCAGCTCTGGCAAAGCCACTTTCCCTTGTGTGGGGTTGGGGTGAAGGGCTGGGTTAATGTTTCAGCCTCTAAGATCAGCACTTCTGAAGGGATTCCCTGTACAGTCAAGACCGCATCTCAGCCAAAACAACAAAACTTGACACACAGGCCTGCCCTCCAGACTTAGGGTTGGAGGGGGTTGGCTAAAGCTGGGAGTGAGGCTCTTGAGTTTGGAGATTTTAAAGAAAGTAACTGGATGCCAGCTCCCCTAAGTTCCCCAGATGTTAACCCTAGTCTCCCTTGTTGCCTATGCCGTGGAGAGCTAAGGCCCTCCACTTCAGTAGAACCCTGGTCCCCCTACCAAAGAATACCTTTGCAATTTGACACCAACCTGAAGTGCCCCCACTCAAAGACTTGACTAGGTCCAGGGAAGAGGGGAGCAGGGTTTTAGTGCTCTGAACGGTTTGTTCAGGGTTTGGGTAGGTAGGGCCTTGAAGCTCAATCTAAGTCTGTGTTGTGGGCAGTCACCTGTTGGGACAAATACGCTGAAAATTTCTGGGGATCCTGTTCGTCTCACAATGCCAACTTAAGTAAGGGGATCTTAATCGATTCAATACATCAACCCTGAGAATTGGCAGGCCACCCATAGGATAATGTACAGTGCAGGATACTGGGTCCCTATCCTTGCCGTACCCCACTAGGGATTGCACATCCCTCCCACTCTGTTGAGAGGCATAATCAGGAATCTGAAATCAGAAACAGAACTAATTTTAATACCATCTGGAAATCCAAACCTTGGCTCCTGTCAGGTTCTGGACTGCCTACGCCAGGAGTCGGCAAACTCTTGAGACTGAAGAGCCTATCTTTGTCCCTCCTAACAACTTTAAAATCACTCAAGAGCCTTAAATATGTTTTTCCAAACAAATGCAATCACCGTGATCTGAAATAATAACCTTCAAATGTTCTCAAAGTTACTTCCGAGCCACACGTTCACATTGAAAGAGCCGCCTATGGCTCCTGAGCTGCAGTTTGCCAACCACTGGCCTAGGCCATTGGGTTGTGGAGCTGACTCACAAATACAGTGGGAATTGTAGCAATTACAATGGACAAACTGATTGAATAAGGTGCCTAAGAACTTAGGAAGCAGGAGTGCTTGGAGTGAGGGAGCCTGGGTGGTGCTAAGAGGTAAGCTTTGGGCTGCTAGTCACAGGGTCTAAGATTCAAACCATCAGCAGCTCCTGGGGAGAAAGATGAGGCTGTCTGCTTTCCTAAAGATTTAGTCACACAAAGCTGATCGCTATGAGTTCCAGTCAAGTTAATGGCAGTGATTTGGGTTTTCCAAAGCGCTTAATCAAACACAACTTTCTGGAGGAGGAGAGTTCAGAGCAGGTTTCAAAAGAGGGAGGGGATAAGAGTCAAAGAATGGAGTGTATGTGAAGTGTGGGGGCAGACCTGGGAGAGGAGGAAACCTAGCAGAGAGAGAAGCATGTTGTATTTGGAAGGGGGGGTGACAGGAAACTCCAGAGCCCAGCCTCCTGGTCCCCGACTAGGGTGTAATTGTGACACTGCAGTGGTTCTGCAGGGTGCTTGCTGGGAGGAGGGATGGTGCTGGCGGGGACAGTGGATGACAATGATGGTATTTCAGACTCCTATGGCTGGTGGTTGATGGATGCGTTGCTGTTTCAACAACAGACAAACCAAGTGCCCACTAGACAGGCACTCCAAGAGATGGTGGCATTGCGACACCAGTTGAATAGAAGGCTATGGTTTCTGGGGTGCCCTTAGGTGGGCCCCATTTAAAAGAATCCATTCTAGGAGCACGGGTGCTAGTCAGCCACCCCATTCTCCGCCACCATCTATTTCATTAGAAGAGAAGCTATCCTGAGACAATATCTCTTGTTCCTTCAACAAATATCAACTGCTGACTGCGTATAGGGCGCTTTGCTAGGAGTCAGTTCAAACCACCCACTGCTTCCTTTAAGCCCCTCTTTTGAGTTCTTTTGATGTGTTGGTTTATTAAATAACCCAGCAATAAAATGGTTCAGTGTTCAGGTAAACATCTGAGGAAAGGCACACAATGTGCCCTAAGAAGAACAGGACTTCCCTTCTCCCTTGGAAAATAGGAACCATTTCTAGGGGAAGGGACCTAAGAAGTCCCTGTAGGCTTTAATATTGCGGCTGCCTCTTAAGGACTTGGGCCAGACCTCTAGAGAGAACAGGTGTGCCATGCTCTTAGCAGATGTGAATTTTACTAAGTCACTTGGAAACGAAAGAGTAATCAAGGGGAGATTCTTTCCTTTTTAAATGCAGCAGCACAGCAACCCCTTCAGCCAGTCATTGGGGTTCCTTTAAATAGCCAAACCCCTGAGTACAACTGAAAAGAATTTTGCCTTACACAATTGTGATTCTGGTAGTGCAATAGAAGCAGTGGTCTGGGGGAAGGGGCAGAGACTACAGATTCCAACCAGGGGTTGGAAGAGTTTTGTTCAAATTCTATCCCAATCAGAAGCCTGTCTGGAGAAAAAGTCCCTCTTGGGGCTGTAGGATCTTGGCATAGGTTTCTCAGCTGGCTGGATTTTTCATTCAGGTCCTAAAGTAGGGGAAGGGGGTGGGAGAGGTTTTCAAATGACACCATGTGGGTTGCTGAGTCACTTTTCTGATCCAGCTCCTGTGCTTTTAAGAAGAGTTGGAGTGATATTTGCAGAGGATACCCAGGAGCTGTGAACAAAAACAAAAGCCAGTTGGCAGGGGAGGAGCAAGAGAGCAATGCAAACAAAATCTCAAAGACCACACACACTACCTGCCCCCAATTTCATCTCCAAGGTTACATGGTTTTCGTTTAAGATGTGGGGACAAGGGTGCTTGTTGCTAAGATAGCTTGGGTGCAGATGTTCTGGGTCTCTGCACTGCTTGCTCCTTTGCCCAAGGAGATGGGGAAGGGAGCTAGTGTGGGTCACAGAGCAGAAAAGGGAGATGGGGAGGGGGTGTCAGGAAGTGGGTGTTAGAGACCGTCTGCGTTCAAGGGAGCCTTGGTAACTCCGTGACTCAGCACTAACCTGCTGCAACCCTCCTACCACCCTGCGGGGGAAAGATGTGGCCATTTGCTTACGTAAGATGGCAGCCTTGGAAACACTATGGGACGGTTTGCCTCTGCCCTAGAGGTGAGTTAGAATCAATGTGACAGCAATGGGTGTTTAGGGTTTATGTAAGCAAGTGGCCAATGTACTGAGAAATAGGATCGAGACTCATGTTAGGGCCTTTCCACTTGAAGAAGAAGGATAATTAACAGGCCATTGTTCTGGTAAACAAGTAAGCAAGGGGAAGAATACTACCTTCCCCTGCCCTTACACTTCTTCTCTTCCTTTCTGAGTACCGGACCCCCAGATCTCCTACTTGCCCATTGTGTCTACAGTCCTTTAGCTCACCATTTGCATCCCTAACAGCGCTCTGTGCACAAGGGACCCTGAGATCCCTATGGTCTACACAGCCCCTGGCTTCCTCCCCAGTATGGGTGGGGTAAGCACCCCCCACCGGAGAGGAACCTGGTTGTGCAACTCTCCTAAGTTTCCCTTCAAGAGTGAGAGGTGACACTTTAGTGTGTGGGTGCCAGGAAGCACCCCTGCCCTAGCTACATCTCAGTATAAGATAGCTTCCTAATGTTTTTCTATTAGCAATGACCCTGAGGAAGAGCTTGACCCTCTCCTCCTAGCTGCTGTCAGAGCAGAGACAGTCAGCTCCTTCTATCGCCCTGGGAACCCACAGCCAGACAGACACACACACGTGTGTGTGTGTGTGTGTGTGTGTGTAATGGATGTTGGTCAGCCATGGGTGGGGGTGGGGGCGCCCCCATGGTTTTTCTTCCTTATAGACAAAGGGAAATTTGTTGAGGGGCACGCAAGGCCAACCTCGGCTCTAGCCTCTGACCACCACCAGGCCTCCTTCTCTTTCTTCATCCCTTTTCCCCTCTGTGCCGGAGTCTAGACAGACACTTCCTTAGGCTGCACGGAGGCCTCCTGAAATGAGGGTTCTTAAGAACAGACCCAAGTGGTCTCCTGAGCCACCTAGAGAGGCGAGCAGGCCCATTGCTTTGTCCTCCTACCCCACCCCCTCAGGTTCCCAGCTAAAGCATGGACTCCTAGTATGTTTCATTTGTGTGTGTGTGTGTATACACACACACATACATACACACAGATATATAATATGAACTGTTAGGTGGTAACTCTCCCCTGGCATTTCCTGGTGTAAACTACCCACTCTCAATTATATACATGCAGACTAATGCCTCTACTAAATCAAATCAAAAAGCCAGACTAGATATTATTTGTCTATCAGACTTAATGAGCCTGCTTTGGAGAGAGAGAAAAAAGATTGGTGTGTGCTACCATGTGTGATCAGCACTGAGTAGGAATCCGGGTTCCTTCTTGTTCATGTTTATGCCACCCTTGCCTGAGCCTAAATGGGAGTAAGTTACCGTCCTCCCCCTCCCGCTCCTCCCGATACCTATTTGTGTGGACTAATGGCCTCCAAATGCTGACTTTATTGCACACATTTGTTATGTGACAAATCTTGGCAGCACACCATTTTAAAGTTTATCCATGAGGTGGCAAATGTCAGAAATAAATGAAAAACAAAAAGAACCTCAGGACCTGACTTAACTCTGATATTTACACTGAAAATGAAATTTCTTATCTCCAGCATGTATGCATGCTTCTTCTTAGCTGCCTGTTGGCTTTAAAATATTTTCCTTTAGTATGTTCTTCCCATCTCTCTCTCTCTCTCTCTCTCTCTCTCTCTCTCTCTCTCTCTCTCTCTCTCTCCCTCACACACACATACACACACACACACTCTTCCCATTTATCATATGCCTTATAAAGTGGCTTGAAAAAGAACTCTGCTGAGTGGAGATGACACATCTTTTATAGAATGCCAAAAGCACAAGATTTGTTTGGCTTTGTTTTTTATGTAACTAGTGAAATGTCTTCTGGTGTGTGTATTTTCAAAATGGAAATCTCCTTTCTTATGAAAGTGAAACAGGGTGACTACACAAAACAAAATAAAACAAAGCTGAAGCGCCCCGCTTTCCCTATAATTTTACTCCTCAGAGGTAACCCCAGGTACCAGTGAGAGTCAGAACAGAAAATCTTCCTTATGTATTCTCGTGGTTTTTTTTTTCTTGAAATCGTTCCCTTTCCCTGCTGAAATGAGCAATTACAATTTGTCTGTGTGATTTCAGGAGCCTTCAATCGAAGGAAGCGAAACTCCATCTACGTCACTGTGACTTTGCTCATTGTATCCGTGTTAATTCTCACGGTGGGCCTTGCTGCCACCACCAGGACCCAGAATGTGACGGTTGGAGGTTATTACCCAGGAGTTATTGTAAGTATTAAAGGCATAGGTAGGTCTCATTACATTATTGGCTACAAAAACGTGGTTCTACTGTGATGGGTTGCTATTCTATTTGAGTCTTTATGGTTTGTTCCATTTTTCCTTGTTCGCTGTCTCTCCACCTCTCTTTCTGTCTCTGTCTCTCTGTTTCCCTCTCTCTATTTGTGAAAGGCAACTCTGGTTTAGCTGTGAAGAGCACTGAACTGAGAGAACTCAGAAGAATCTCAGTTCCATCCCTAACTACTAGACATCTCACCCTTTTGGATTTGGGTTTCTGGTCTAGGAGATGCCATTAACTAGTAGGACTTACCCAAGGCTAAATCCTGCCCTTTCTGGGCACTTACACTTCTGTGTATGACAGAAGTCACCTGATCCTACCTGACATTGGAAGGTTTCTGCAACCTTAACATCATATAATCAATAGATATTTTGCACACTTATGCGGGGCGAGGGAAGGGTGCCCTAGTGGCCCAGGTGTTAGTTATTTGGCTGTTAACTGCCAGATCAACAATGTGAATCCACCAGCTGATCGGTGGGTGAAAGATGTGACAGATGGTTTCCATAGAGATTTCCAGCCTTGTAAACAATATAGCTCAGTTCCACTCTTGTTCCACAAAGTTGTCATGAGTTGCATCTGATTTAAAGATAATGGGCATCAGGAAAGAAAAAAAAAGATGTGTACTATAGATTCTGAAAATGCATTGATATATAAATTATCCATGCTCATAAGACTCATGTAAAGAGGAAGTTCAAGGAATTAGATACCAGGGAAACACACCATCTTGAATATCTTCACCACAGATTTTGGGCTGCAAACTTCAAGATCAGCAGTTTTGAAATCAGCAGCCACTTCTCTGGGTGAAGAATGAGGTTGTCTCCTCCCTTAAAGATGCATAGTCTCAGAAACCCAGAGGGGCAGCTAGCTGTACCTTATCCTCTAGGGTTGTTCAGAATCGGAATTGACTCAATGGCAGTGAGTCTAACATCACCTAAAATTTCAAAGCCTGGTATGGACTTAGTGTGAAACTTGCCATTAAAAATGATTGCTATACACCCTCACATCAAATAACCCACTTAATACTTTTAAATATGTTTGGCTGACTTCTCAGCGGATGTGATTAGCATCTCAGTATTGTTTGTTGTTGTTGTTTGCTTGTTTTCATCTGGCACTCACACTGTGGCGAAGACCACAGAAAGCTCACCCCGAGAGTGGAAGCATCAGCTCTGGCATGTTCTTGTTGCTCTCTTGTGCTTATGTCATGGAGGGGGGTGTGTGCATCTTCCATTCGTGGTTTGTCCACAGGAATCTTTCCAAACCACTTGTCTGTTTTCTTGGGACTAGTTTAGTGAAAAGAAAACGATACTGTACTCTGGGTGCACTAGAGAAATGCCCCACCATTAATCCTTCGCTCCTTGGCACTTGCCCTCCCCTCTCAGTGTACCTCACCTGGTCATCTGCCCTTCATACCTCGGTTGAGCGCCAGCACCACTCTGGCTACAGAATATTTGTACCACTTCAGTAACTTTTGAGCCTTTTAACCAAGCAAAACACAGAAAGTAGGAGCTTGAAGAGTTTCTTCCCATACTCTCAACTCTCAATGTCATCAGTAGCCCAGCTCTGCGGTGTAGCCTGAGCCCACAACTCTTCCCAAGAGCAAACAGCTTCATCTTTCTCCCTTGGAGACGCTTGTGGGGGTGAACAGCTGACGTTGTGGTTAGCTGCCCAACTGGTAACCCACCTGCCACCAGGGCTTCCAACCCAACCCCCAGAGCAATGGAGATTCCCCATCAGAGAATGGGGGCTAATGACCTCCAAATGATGAGTTCTGAACATACAACACCCCATTTATGGTCCACCCACACTACTGTTGAGCCCCAAATCCTAACTGAAGGGTAGAGAAAGAGATGGAGATGGAGACATAGAGATCGAGATCTAGTTAACTATATCATATCCATTAAATAGCTCAATTCAAGAGTTGATAGCAGAAAGTTTGCGATGGTTTTTTGTGTGTATTTTCAAACAGCAAACTGGCTGGCTGCATATGGAGGGTGGGGCTTTTGTTTTGTTTTATTTCATTCTTTCCCATTTGGAAAGGGGGAAGGGGTGTCAGTTGTTCAGAGGCACACGGAAGGGAACGTATTAAAGATGGATGCCTTTGACTAGCCAGCACTATATGTATAGCAGCTGAGGTCACAGATTCCACAGCTGGAATCTGGATAGGGTTGCTTCTTGTTCGGACAGCAGGCTCCTGGGGGAAATTCCTTCAAAGCTCTTGGTCCATGGGCATGGCTCCCATCAGCCCAGGGCCAGTATCTCACAGACACTCTTAAAAACACAACCTGAGAACTTATCCAGGCCACTTCCTGTGGTGAAGCCAAAAAAAAAAAAGATTTCTCAGCAGAATTGAGTTTTATTTTTAAATACAAGAAAGGGGATGGGGGGAAGAGGAAGATTGCATTTTGGTGGCTTAGGAAAGTAATTTATGGTATCTATGCGACTTTGTGTGCTTCAAGTAGGTGCATTTGGTAAAATTACTCAGCGGAGCAGGTGCTCAAGCCAAGATTCAGACACGCTGTTAGAGAGGGGAAGGTATTTTTCATTTTCCATGTCAGTTAAGAGAAAGAACACTTTTTAATTTTAAAATATTTTATTTGTTCTTGTACTCATTGCTAGCTCCCAACTTCCCTCCAACTAACTGTGCTATAACCCCAAGAAAAAATAATCCAGTCACTATCTCCATAGATTTACCTATTTTGGATTGTGTATACAGGAAAACACACACAAACAAAACTAACAACAGCAATGGAAACTGACAACAGTATCAATGTAAAACAGAGAAAAATCTCAATTGAAAAGAAAATACAAAATATTAACAACTAGAATAAATTTTTTTCTCGCTTTGGTTTTTTTAATTTAATCATTTTATTGGGGGCTCATACATCGCTTTCCACAATACATAGTTACATATACTGTGCCAAGAACATTCACATTCCTGCTTTCGTTAGCATTCTCCAAATGTCCGCTTTTCCACTCGGGCCCTTGATATGAAATTCTCTTCCTCCCCCTCTATCCTTTCCCCCCTCCCCCCCAAGTCCTCATTACTTTATAAATTATTATTGTTTCGTCCTATCTTACACTGCCCAACATCTCACCCTGCCCACTCCTCCCTATGTCCGTCCTCCAGATAGGAGGCAATCTGCAGATCCCCACAGTTGACTCCCTCTCTCCACCCCACCTTCCCTCCACCCATCCAGTAACTCCACTCTCAATACTGGCCCCAAGGGGTTCATTCACCCCCGGTTCCCTGTGTTTCCAGTTCTCACCTCTTCCAGTGTGCCTCCTCCAGTCCAGCTGGACTTGCAAGGTAGAGTTGGGACCATGAGAGTTGGAGGGAGGAAGCCTTCAGGAACTATAGGAGATTTGTATGCTTCATTACTCCCTCACTGCACCTTGACTGGCCCATCTCCTCCCCGTGACTCCCCTGTAAGGGGGTGTCCAATTGCCCTCAAGTGGGCCTTGGGTCCCCACCCTGCTGTCCCCCTCATTCTTATTGATTTGATTCTTATTCTTTGATGTTTGATATCTGTTCCCTTCGACCCCTTGTGATCACACAGGTTGGTGTGCTTCTTCAATGTGGGCTTTGCTGCTTCTGTGCTAGATGGCCACTTGTTCAAGCCTTTAAGATTCTAGCTCCTTTATCGTTTGGTGGCTGGGCGCCATCAGTTTCCTTGGCTCTGTCTGCCTCTGCACCCTTTTGTCCTCAGCGATCATATCAGGAGGGTGGGCACATAATGAAATAACTCTTACTATTTTAAATCATTTTATTGGGGTGTCATAAAACTCTTATCACAATCCATTCAGCCAGCCATTTTGTCAATCACATTTGTACATTTGTTGCTATCATCATTATAAAAACATTTTTTCTACTTGAGTCCTTGGTATGCATACCTCACTCCCCCTCCCCCTTCCCTCCTTCCTTTATGAACCTTTGATAATTTATAAATTATTATTATATTTCTATGTCTTATACTGTCCAACCCACTTTTCTGTTGTGCAGCCCTCAGGGAGTGGGTTATATGTAGATATTTGTAATTGGTTCCCCCTGAGAAAGAACTCTTATTGCTGAATGGTGGTTATGGGCCTTTTCTGTAGGGTATCTTATTGTGGGTGGCTAGGTCAAACTACAATAACAAAGGAAAAAAGGATGATTAGTTTGGTTTGGCTTGCTTTTTACCCACTAACTCTCTGATGAACTCAAAGTGGAAGCAGTGGGGGAAGGTGTGTATGTGCATGTGCATGCATGTGTGTGCATGTGTGTGTGTGTGTGTGTGTGTGTGTTTCTTTAGCAGCTAATGTGGGAACATTGCTGGGCAAGCCAGCCCTAACAGACAGTGTGTCCATGTTTTTAATGGCCTTTTTTTAATGCCCCCCTTAATCATTCTCTTAGGTTATTTCTCTAAAATGAATTTGAATTCTAGAAAGTGAGGGAGAAAGTAGACTGAAAAAAATATCAAAAACCATGGGAGATTATGGGTCAACTCATATTGTGACAAATACAATTACATTTACTATGCTTCTGAAAGAGTAATCGCCTGAGAATTTCCACTTGTCTGGAAATGGTTCCCCCGCCCCCCGCACTAATTGAATAATTTAACTTGTAAGGAGGTACTACAGAAACACTGAGCCAGTGGTTCCCCCTCTTAGGTCTGCATAAAAATGACCCAGTGAACCTATGGTAATGCAGATCTCTAGGCCTCCCCCCCATCCCACTCCCCCAAGACGTGCTGATTTAACAGGTCAGGTGGAACCAAAGAATGGGTCTTTCAACTGAAAAGTTGCATCAGTGAAATCGGCATTGCCATAAGCGTTGAGTCTGACTTAGATGGACTAGTTTCCACTTAGAGAAAACAAAGCTTCAAGAAAGGGTGTTGGTCATCAGAGCAGAGTGAGCATATGGAGGTTTTCTGATATGCTGCACTGTCAGAATATGTTAGTTGTTAGTGTAGATAATTGTGCAACAATTATAGTTATAAGGGACACTGTCTTTTTAATTTTTTATATTAGGGGGAGGTTAACAATGCGTGAAAATTTGAATGTTCCAGAGAGACAAATTAAGGAACAGTTCTTATTGAAAGGATTTTTCAATACAATTCATTAAAATATTTATAAATAGAATTCAGTTTCCACACCGTAAGTCATATGGAGCCCCAGTGGCATAATGGGTTGTGCCTGCGAACAACTAGGCAGATGGTTCAAGACTATCAGCCCCTCCTCTGGAGAAAGACCAGGTAGGCTTTCTGCTCCCATATATGGACAACCTTGGAAACTCACAGGGACAGTTCTACTCAGTCCTGCAGGGCCTCTATGAGTCAGAACCAACTTAATGGCAGAGTTTGGTTTGGAGTTTAGGGAAGCTTTATGAGAAGTCCCTGAATGGGACACAGAATTTTCACTTGACAACAAACCGAAAGGTGGTCAATCATATTGAATCCACCTAGTGGTACCTTGGAAGAAAGGCCTGGCAATCTGCTCCAGTAAATCTTACAGCCAAGAAAACCCAATGGAATATAGTTCTATTCTGTAACACATACAGTTATCTTGTCTGCAATGGATGTTTGTTGTTGTTGCTTTTTAAATCATAGGCAGCTTTTCAGAGGCAAATGGATGCACATTATAACAGAACACCAGCTCCTCACTCAGAGCTGGAATATGATATACTCGGCCCCCCTGTGGCACTGTTGGGTACGTTTTGGATTGCTAACCATGCGGTTGGTTCAGGATTCAAACTCATCAGCTGCTCCACTGGAGCTTCAGGAAAGGTGGACAGCCTCTGAAACCCTCTAGGCAGGGGGGCTCACACTTTCTTAGCTACATATAAAATGATCAAGTCAAAATGATCTGCCAACTTCAAAAATGCAAAACATTTATTTTTATTACATGTATTCATAAATGCACTGATCATTTTATATGTATAATGTATGCTTATGTACCTTGCATAATCACATGAGCCCATATCGAACAACAAAACACAATGAACTATGTACAATTGTTATCATGAACTGAGTTGACCCTGGTGACTTGCACTGAATGGAATGAGCCAGGGATGCATAGTGCGGACAGTGGCTGTTGAGACCCAGCCTCAAGCACACTTTCAAATCATCATCAGTCATGGTGGAACAGTACTTAGACTTCATGATCTTTATGTGGGAAAAGGCTGACTCACATCAATAAGGAGAGCCGAATAATGCAGTCCAGGAGGTAGCACATTTTCACAGGTTTGGGTACTTTCCCTCTGTAAGTAAGTTCCAGAACTGTTCACGTGCTCCGGACTTCACCTGAATGTCAGCTTGCAGTGTCAAATCTCCCATTCCATATGAAAGTGATACGTTTTTGTTTTCTTACTAGGTTCATTTTAATACCCTTTTAATAGCCCACTCATTTTAATACCCTTTCTTATGTTTAAGAGAAAAAAGACAAGGTCTAAAAATTGGCAATAACTTAGCTTGTCAGTTTTGCTGCACCTAGTGCAGTTGTGTGCGCATGTGTTTGACACCTAAGGGTGCATGTGATTGGCTTCACTCTATAGCAATTAAGTGACAGGATTAATGATAGGCTTACCTCTATTTTTCAATGCCATGTGATCTCCTCACACTACATTTACGACCGACTAGTAGATCACAAAGGATGTAATGAGCACCCCTGCTCTTGATGGCAGTGGGTGGTTTTGTTGTACAGAAACAAGTTGCCAACCTGTCAATTCCACCGTTGTAGAATCTCTAAGGCTGCAAACTTTAGGGCAGCCAACTGCCACCTCTTTCTCCCTCAGAGCTTAGGGTGACTTTAAACCCTTGTCCCCTTGATTAACCAGTAGCTGCTTTAACCACTGCGCCACCAGGACAAACAGTTCAACAACCAACAATATTTTCTTCTAGATTACAATGGACAAACTGGCTTCGGATTTTTACTATCGTCAAATATTCAAAGCATAGGCAGTTCCAGAAGAGTTCCCGTAAGCCTCTATCTTCCCAAGCTTGAAAAACCACGAGTGTTTGGTGCAGGAAGCCAGCAGAGCAGCCTGGAGAGGCAGCTGCTTCCTGCTACTACTCCCCCTCCTACCAACATCCCTGGGAAGGAAATGTGCTTCCCAAGCAACCCACCAGATGGAGTCAGCTCCTCAATCAGTGGGGAAACCTACTCGTGCTTTTGTGTGTGGTTAGGACCAAACCAGTCTGGGTTTTCTTTTGGGATAGACACCAGCAGTTTCTGCCTGCCACTCCTCCTCCTGGGCAGGGGCAAGGTGGGGGTGTTAATTAAGTGAAAATCCTAGCAGAGTTGTCAGGGCCAGTAGGAATCATGCAGACCCACAATATCCCGCAAGCCTTTAGGTCTGTGTGCCTTCAGCTTTAACTGCAAACATTTTTTTTAGAAGTCCAGTTTTTGATGAACTCGAATGCTCAGGAAATAAAAAAGGGGTTCTGCATAGCAGAACTTGGGGTGCCCATGATAATTAAGCAGAACTTTTTTCCTCCCCTTTGGAAAATGTTTCTAAAACCGAAGTTGATTTTCCTGCGTTGGTAAGTATATTGTAGAGATCACAGTTGAATCTTGATTTGCTATATCAGACTTTTCTGGTTTTACATGGTCCCACGCTTCATTGGTTCCATGCTTCACAACACACCAGTGAAAGCACTGCACAGATACCCTCAGGCTTTTTCAATACTTTTATGTTTGTCCAAACTGTCAATCCACGGTCCTCTAAACACAACCTAAGGAACCCTGATGGTGCAGTAGTGAGCATGGTAGGTTGCTAATCAGTAGGCCAGCGGTTCAAACCCTTTAGCCATGGAAGGGAGAAAAAAAAAAACGTTGCTGTTTGCTTCTGCCTAGATGACCGCATTGTAACTCCACAAAGCAATTCTGCTCTGTCCTATCAGGTCCTGATGGGTTGGAATCAACTGACTGTAGTGGGTTTAAACAGAACGTGGGCTTTTCTGCCCTCGTTCAGTCACTCACATCACTCTCCTTTGTCTGGGGTGTCCCTCTTCCCTCTCTGTGTATTCAAGGGGCCCAGTCCATGTCAGCTTAAAATCTTTTTCAACTTCTGGGGTCCTCCATGGTGTCTACCATCTTTGAACTCTACAGTCTCCTTCTACTCTTGGTTTCTGAAAAAATACATATCCTACTTGAGACATGTTAAGTTAACTTCTCAGTGTATAATATGAACCCTTGGGTCAGATGCATTTAAGAATTTAATGATTTTTGAAAGAAGATAAGGTACTTATGCCATGTAGCACCCCTTGTGAATCCAGGATGAACAAGTATCTTTATAGTTCTATAATAGAACATGGATTTTCACACAAAGATTATAAAATAATCTCACTTAAGGTCAAGGTGAAGACATCGCCATTAGTTTTGCTGCTTTAGGATTTTAGAATTATCAAAGGGGCTTGTGCACTAGTTTAATCCAGTTCTTTCAGGCCAAGTATCATTTGATCATACCTTATTCACCTCCTGGCTTTCAAATCCAAGACCTAGCACAATGCTTGCCACAAAGGAGATGTCTGATGTGTATTGAATTATGAATCAAATTGTTCAATGTCTAATCCTTCTGAAACTGGGTGAGTGGGACTAAGGCATAAGTGATTGGTTCAAAAGAGTTCTTGAATCTGACTTTCATTTCTAACAATTTAGCATTTTCTTCGCCAAGTGAAGGAATGTCAAAACAAAGCAAATAAACTACTTGTCTTGGGAATGAGAAATCAAACTTGTAGTCCAAAGATTCAAAAGTTCCGTGATTCCATGCATCTGTTGAGAGATGACCCGAGAGCTTAGCTTCCGGAGGCTCAGGACAGCAAACAGCTGATGAAAAGCAGCTACCCATTCTCAGGAAACAATTGGTTGTTCCTTCTTTATGCTCAAACTCTCAGTTTTTCCCCTGACGGTTCTTCTCATACCCTCCTGACCAAGAAGTTCTTACCTGGGGTAGCAATGGGGTCCTTGCTCCTTGAAGATCACTCTTCTCATGACCCCAAATCCCAAACCAAAATACTGCCATTGGGTTTAGTCTGCCTCATAGTGAGCCCTTCGAACAGAGAAGAACTGCTTCTGTGGGGTTTGGAGGCTGCAACTCTTTAGGAAGCAGCCCACCTCACTTTCTTTTGCACAGTGCTTGGTGACTTCGAAATGCCATCTTTTCAATTAGCAGCCAGATGCTTAACCCACTGTGTGACCAGAGTTCCTTATTCTACTAACACTGGCTACAAGAGGAGCAAGACCAGGCTGAAAGAACACCAACTGTTAAGGGGTCTGTGTGGTTGTTTCTGGACTCTATCATTAACTTGCTGTAAGTCCAAATAATTCTCTTGATTTTTTTTATCTATTACATGAGAATGGTTATCAGCTCTACCAAGTTCCATAGCATCCCTGTGACCAAACAGAGGTGAAAGTGCTTTCTTAATATACTACCCAAATATAAGGTCTTATAATTGACACATTAAATCAGTCAGTTGTCCAGATGACTGAATTCTTTCAGCTACGATTCAATAGATATGCGCTCTACATCTGGTAAATTCTTTGAGGTTAAATGAAACTCCCCCTTCCTCTGTGAAACTGAGTTACCAACGATTTTGCAGCTGCCTTTCTACAGGTCACCTCTCATACTTTATCTCATTGAATTCTTATAAGTATTAGCTTTAGTGACACAGTGGTTAAGTGCTCAATTGCTCACTGAAAGGTGGGAGGTTTAAACCCACCAGCTTCTCTGAGAGAGAAAGACATGACAGCCTGACCCTGGAAATATTAAAGCCTTGAAGACCCTATGAGTCAGTTCTACTCTGTCCTATATAGCATATCTGTGAGTTGAAGGCAACTCAATAAGGATGGGTTTGGGTTTAGGAACCCTCACAGGAACCCTGTCAGATAGTATGATTGTGAACCCCAATTTACTAATGAGGACACCAAAGCACAGAGAAGTTTAGGGGTAGCCTAAAGTCACGTTGTTTGGAAGTGACTGAGCCCAAGATCTAATCCAGAATGAATTAGTTTCTGTTTGTTCCTATAGTCCCTCATGTCTATTCCCCCCTTACTACACTGTGAACTCCAGTATGGAAGGGACCATATCTTCTTGATTATTTATATTTCTCCTTGGCTTCATGATGTCATTTCTAACTGCCATGAAGTTGATTCCACTTCATGGTGACCACATATACAATCACATAGAGGTATTCAGTGAATGGACTAGAAGGAAACAGGATAGAACGGAAGAGAATTGGATGGCCCGGGGTTCCCAGCACCATGCCTTTCCAGTCATTTCCACAAGGTATGAGTCCACCTCTTCTGGCCACTGCCACCAGACAATTATTTGAGGCTATCGAGAATAGTGAATAACTTTGCTCCTGCTACTGGCATACAGGAGTCCTTGAGTAGGCATCCATGGAAGCTCGTTAACTATTGAGTAGAAGGATCTATTTTTGATGCAAGAAGCTACATCTGAACCTCTATGAATTTCCACAAGTGTCCCTGAGTGCCATAGCATTTTCTTCCCTGAAACAAAACAAAACAAAAAACAAATCTGTGGAACATATTGGGGAAAGATAAGACAGAACAGGGAAGCTCAACTCTGACTGGGGTTACTCCACAGAGAAATATCTTCAGTAAAATAATCATGATCACTAGAATAATAACAGTTATTGAACACTTTGCATGTGCCAGACACTGTGCAAAACTACCTGAAAGTGTCATCTTATGTAAATCATCACATAACCCTATAAATTAGGCATTATTATGGTCCCCAGTTTATAGATGAGGAAACAAGTGTAGAGAGGTTAATCAGTTTGTTCATTGTTGCACTCATCAATGCAAGAACTGGAGCTGGAACCCAAGTAAGTCTGATAACCAGGTTTTAATCACTATGCTTGATAAGAACACATTTTAATTACATTTGAAACGTAACTAAGTGGGAGAGAAAGGAACATGGGCTGACATTTTGGAAATATTTTCAATAAGAAGTGGAAAAAGTGTAGAATATGTTTTCATATCTCGCAAATATATCTAGGGGTAGAATTCTGGGATATATAGTAGCTTCCCCATATATTAATAAAGATCTTTCTATGTCAATGTTCTGAAGCAAATAGAAGAATTTTTATTACACACTTTTTCTTTTTGATAGTCTGAAAATCTGTGTTTGTTTTCCTAGTTTATTCTTAAAAAACAAAACAGAAACAAATCCGAACCCCTTTCATTGTGATTTGAGTTAAAGTTTATAGATCACATTGATTGTTCACTTAACCATTCATGCACATTTTGCTTCATGATGTTGGCTGCGATCTCCAGACATGAATACCAGCACTCTTTACACTTAGTTTCTGTGTTTACATTTGTCCCTCTTTCACATTCCTTCTTGCCTTCAGTGCTTAATCCCTAGGCACATTCTACCTTTAAAAAATACAATTTGTTAATGAAATTGGGATTTGTATTCCAGATCATGAGCTTCGTATTCAATAGCTTAAATTACTAATCACCTTCCCTCCAACAATAGTGCCTTGATTCATCTTCTCCCTCTTATGGACCACCATCTTTCACTTCACTCAAATTAATACCCATCGACTGTGTAGTCTATTGCTTTGATTGCCTATGCTTGATTGCTCTAAGGAGTGTGTACTCCTCTGGAGCTCCTTGTCACCTAAGTTAATGATTTTTAATTTTTTTAGGTTTTATAGACATATAATTCTCATGCTATACAATTCATTGGTTTAAACACATGAAAAACAGTGGCACAATCATCAGTGCAATCAGTTTGAGAACATTTTGCCATTCTTGTATGCCTTCTTAGCTCATCCCCCCCCCAATCTCCCTGCATTAACCATGAGAAACTACAAATTCAGCAATTGCATCTAGAAATTCACCTATCCTGTATTTCATAGCCAGCAAACATTAACAAAATAAAACCGAGAAAAACTTCAATTGTAAAGAAAGCAGAACATATCATAGCTGGAACAAATTTAAAATGGGTTAAAAAGGGAAACAAACGATAAGGTGTTAAATTTTAACCTAATTCTGTCTGCCTTAATCCACTTTCTAATGCACTCTGTCTGATAGCAAGGCTGTTCACATCCCTGATCAATGGTCAGAGGAGATTCACAGGAGGCTTGACCGCATAGGGACTCTGCAGATGGATTTTGGGCTTTCGCTGTCATTCATAACCATCTGTAAACCACATGCTCAAAAGTTAAGCTTTAATACAATTAATTTCTTCCTTCAGACCCTGGATTTTATTATTTTAATCTTTGGATCATAAAGATCCATGTGTTTCTTCCATGTAGACTTGGTTGTTAAGTAACTCTGATGTTCAATATTTTGTGGAACATTCTGATTGTTTTCCATTGTGATTGTACCTTGCTACAGTCTTATCAGCACCAGCGTATCAGCGTCCCAATTTAGGCCTCATTTGGCTCTTGAATGGGAATGTTCTCAGACACGTCATGGAAGGCATGGGCTGTTCTATCTACCCTTTCCTCACATATATATTTACCTTCATGCCCATTGACTTCCATTTCCCAAGAGGGGTTGCTGACTGTGTGGACTGGTAGAATGGAAACTCACATTCATTCTTGGAGTTTTGAGACAATCATCCAATCACCACGCACTGGTCCACTAAGTTCTTGCCCTGTCCTCTGATCCATTAGATTTGCAACCCAAGATGTAAGGCATTCCTTTCTATACTTGGGAACTGTGACTGAAACAGATGCCCTTATGAGCCAAGGTAAGGCTGCAGATGGAAACCCAGACCATTAGTGAGGCTAAAGAGAAATGTAACTACATCATTGGATTTGTGTTAAGATTTATTGGTCCATTCTCGCCACTTTTTACTTCTTCCATTTTCAATCCCATCAGCAACCATCATTTGTTGCCGAGATTGGCAGGCTTAGTCCACTAATGGCAGAGCTGAGAGAGCTACAACTGAGCCATAATGCCAGTCACTTAGAGAGGGAAATTGTTTTTCAAGGTTTTACGCTGCCATTTCTGCTCACCCTTTAATGAATGTTTTCTGCTCATAAATGAAGCAGAGATGGAAAGAGAGGTGAATAAGTGCTAATGTAAATTGCAGCAGGTCAAACCGCAAATACAGGCTTTCAAAAAGGGTTATTTTTCTCCCCCTTCCCGCACCCTTCACCCCCAGCCCATCTTCCTCTTTGCCCCATCTCGTCCCAGTTAAGGTACTTGCTGATTTCTAAAGTACTTCCTGAGTTTGATTAGCGTGCTGGATGCATCAAAATTGTTCTTGAAAACCTCATTTTGCAATCTACGCACCCGAGTGGAAGGGTTCTTTTTAAAAATTTATATATATATATATATATATATATATATATATATATATATATAAAGGTTACAACACATGCTTTGCACCATTTTATGCCTCTTACTGACTCACCAGTCACATGCTATGTCATGAATATTGAAATTGAGATTGGCAGGCTCCAAGGGGTTACGGTTGACCTCTGCTTTTAATTTTAGGTCATCTGAGTTCCTTTTTACATGTGATTCATATACACAAGGTATACTTGGCAAATGATGGGGAAAATACTTTTATTGTTTGCGCTCTATTTGTATACTTTACCCTTGTGTGTAGCTTCAGGATCTCAACATGTAGGTCAGAGTAGAAGAACTGCTATTATCTCTCCCTCAGGTGCTTTGCATGATTGTATACCAGGAGCTGCAATGCTTATATATGTGGTCAGATGGACTCTTTTAACAAATACTATGTATGTCTTTGCTTTCTAGCTCGGCTTTGGATCATTTCTTGGAATCATCGGCTCTAACCTTGTTGAGAACAAACGACAGATGGTAAGATTCATCACTACAGAATCAAATTCTGCCTCTGAAAAGCCCAATATTTATGTGAACAAGTAACATGTTTCTTAAGGTTGTTAAATGGAAACATAAACACCCCTCTTCCTCTTAAAACAAATGATTGTAGCCTTTTCTCTCTCAAGCCTCCGGGGAACTTTGTTTGCAGCATAGACTGGTTCTCATTCTGACCTGATGCTCCCTTGGTGACCTACCTAGTCTCCTTACACTATAAGAACAGACTGTATGAGTATTCTAGATCTTGCTCTTGGCTTCATGGTCAAATTATCTTTATCTATAATGTCTTTGCTCCAATGGTCTTCATTATCGCTGCCCTGGATTCCTGGAGACCCTCGCGTCTCTGATGCAGAATCTTTAGGAGGAAGTCTTATAGAGGATTTCTGCCTTTTAGGAAATTATAGTTTATGGGCCTTAAATTAAGAGAACAAATGTGCAGAAGACACACAAAATAGAAAAGATGAATCCAACCTAAATTGTTTGCCTTACCCATGGCCCTAAACTCAGTGTGCTGTATGTTTGAAAGGAAGAATGAAGATTTGACAGAATTTCTGCACTATAATGGGGCCCACGAGGATAAGCTGTTGTGTTTTTCTGGCTCAGCCAGAGGTTTCCTGGAGGGCAAGGGAAAAAGGTGAAAATGAAATTGCAAGCATGTTTACAGTTTTATAGACTGTACAGCTCAAGATGTTCTGTGAGTGGTCTGATGGTGGACTGATTAGACTTCCCTTGCACAAGTCTCTGTGGTATCACAACTGTGCTAATGGGGTCTATTTAACAGTAAGTTTAATCAGATAACGTAATAGCTCTAGGGACCGTGAACTCTGACCACATACTCTTCCCAAACAATATGAGGAATCATCCTCTGGGGAGTTCTAATAGTTTTCTTCTTCCATTTCACCTGGACTACCCTCATCCCAGTCGCTTCTATACTTTGAGTTTAAATTATTCAAAATAATGGGGGTATTTTAATTGTAGAGCTGATCAGAGCATAGCTGATAATGCCAATTTCATGAACACATTAATCTATTATTTATCACTTCTCTGCTTGTGAAGTGAGATTTATCAAGAGGGCTCTCAAGAACTCCCAAAGGAACTAAGCATTCCCTGTTACCTGTTGAGGTGGGAGAACCTGGTATGTGTGTGTGTGTTTGATTTCCTCTTTCTCCCTGTAGAGCAACTTACTGATATATCATTTCTCCCACACCAATTCTTTCCCCAAACACTCCAAGAAAGAAAAGTGCTGATTTGATCCTGTTTTGAGGGTCAACATGGGCAGATGGTCGTCTCAGAAAGCATCAAAACTTGCTTTTGGAAATACCCCTCTCTCTCTCACACACACACACACACACACACGGGTTTGAAGTATTACCTTTGTATTGAGAAGATGAAAACAAAACTTCTGTATTCTAATGTGATCAGAGAATATTGTGGTCTGGATTAAGTCAATATTTTTCTTACTACTTCAGTGTCTGTGATATACATGTATACCACACAGAGCCAACCACTCTCAGACAACTGAATTCTTGTCATTTGTTTTTGATATTTCAGTCTTAATCAGTTGAGGGTTATTTTCCCGTAGTGATGCAAAAGTTCATGGGAAGTTGTACAGGGTCTCCAAACCCTTGCTGTCTTTATCAGGGTCCACCATCAAGTACCAGTATGACGGGCTGGGAGAAGTATTGGTGGACACTAGGTGTTTACACTTCCCCCACTGGATGCTTCCATTTCCACACAATCAAATTAGGGACTTTAATTCCATGATTTCAAAGATTCAGCATTTTTCTGAGGATGGAAGAACTACATGGCAAGTGCTTCTTCTGTGGATGCCAGCAAGCCTCTTCTTCACTTAGTGCTCACAGAATGAATTTTGATAACTCACCCTGAAGATGTAACAAGTGCTTCATTGATCAATGTTCTGCCTCCTATGGCCTTCCCATGAACTGGAAAGAGCATCCCCATGGAGTACCTGGCTAGAGTCACCTTGGTTTGGTCATCAGTTAAGGATTACCCATTTCTTGAAGCGACAAGAATGACAGGCTAACAGACACTTTTTGCTTTGTTCTCCCTCACAGCTGGTGGCTTCTATCGTCTTTATCAGCTTTGGTGTGATTGCAGCTTTTTGTTGTGCCATCGTCGACGGGGTCTTTGCTGCCAGACACATCGTGAGTATTTTTAGCCCTGGAATGTAGAGGATATGCAATAAAGTGAGGCTGTCTTGTGTGAGTGACGGATGTTCAGATCTGTGCAAAGTGCTTTTCAGGTACAGAGGAGGGCTAGGACAGGACCGCTGGTGAGATAAGAAAAGACCCTGGTGGACACATCTAGAGATGAAAGTCTGAGCTGAAGCGGTGAACAAATGCTGACACGATGGTTTATGGTGGATTCCAAAAGTCAGGAAGGCATGTCAGTGGAGTTGAGCATGGAATGACACTTTTGAAATACAAGTCATAGTTAGAAAGTTATAAGGGAAATGGAGCCAGGAAAGGGGCTTGGAATTGAGAACCAGTATGCTGTGTTACTGGCAGAGGGAAGGGAGAGGGCAGCAGGAAGCCATATGACTTCCTGAGAGCCTAGGTGACTTTGATGACTGATTTCTTCAACAGGAAGAAGAGCAGAGAAACAGTAGATCCTAATTATCTGAACTTTACTACCCCTCCCACAGTAGCTAAGAAGTAGTGAACAATTGGTGATTTGAAGAAAGTTCTAGAACTAGAAGACCCTCCCCTCATATCTCAATCCTGGAGTTCAGGTGCCAAATGACTCTTAAAAACCAGTTACTCCTGAAGCTAAAACCTGTCTTAAAAGCATTCCTATTTGACCCTAAGGCCACTCCCGTTTAACTCTCATCTAGAGTCCTTGGTCTTCCTTCGGCACACTTCATTTCATACGATTCCAGACATTTGGCCCATGGCCAATCACTCCATTAGGCACAGTAGACATACTGCCTGGGTCCTATAATACATTCAGAGGCCTACTAAGATGTTATCACTTAGTTTCAAATCAGAAGCAAAACAATGGAAACTAGTTTTAATATATACTATACATATATTCATCTTTATACGATAGCAAGCATAAATAATATACATTTTAAAATTAAAAGCATTTAATATAAATTAAATTAAAAGAATCTAGTTTAATTTTAAATTAAAAGAAGGAAGACACTCATGAAGGCACACGTACTCGGGACACAGAGAAGTCATGACTGAATCCTAATCTGGCACAAAGCAAAACGAAGCGTGAGCCTCAGCAGCTAGCTGCGCCCCTTCACAGCAAACAGTCTTTTTAAAGAAAAGAAAAAAAAATCCAAATGGAAAATGAAGGCAGCACATAAATTCCCTGGTAGCTGTATGTTTTCTTAAATAATTGATTTGAAGCAAAATTGGATTATCGAGTGTATTTTTTAGCTCCAACCGTTCCATTTCAACTTGGGTGCATTGTTAAGGAGGAATTGGGCTGGATCTCCAGCAAGACAATTTGAGATATTGTCAGTTCAGTTCGATCCTTTTATGGACCCTCCTCTACACATGCTGACAGAGGTAGAAAACCTCATTAGCTATGATAAGATGAATCCACATGGGCAGCAATCTTTGAAATGTCCTTTGTAGAAGATCATTCTTCGGTAAAGGACAAAAGAAGAAGGAAGAGAAATTTGTTGCCTGCTTTTCTTTCAGGACCAGGATTACAAATGTCAGTACCTACAACAGACTCACAGTTTCTGACTTCAACTGTATGCAGCTGTCTTTTTCTTTACCTTCTTGAGAAGGCAAGCAACACATCCGTCAATTTTAAATCCATAATCTCACCACCATAGCATAGCAACTCTTTTCATGCTTTTATATTACACCCTCAGCATAGTTGCAGTCAATCATAATGCATGTGCCATTTTGTATTCTACAGGAGTCATCTTAATAACAATAATTCCTTGTTTTGTGTGGTGCACTTAGCTATTCAATGTGCCTTCGCATCCATTATCTCATTTGAGCCCCACCGCAACTCTATTAGATATGTAGGGCAGGCATTATTATTTCCATTTGACAAGCAGTATTTACTCTCAGGCAGTCTCCATGACAACGTGGGCCTAGTGGCCGAGAGGCTTAAAGTAGATTTTGGTGGCATGAGCTAAAATGGTTTCTTCCTTTTTCTTCTTCCCCTAACTCAAATGCCTTTAAAACAAAAAACAGAAACATTTAAGAAATAGTTGTAACACCATGGCTTCACTGATTTAAAATATACAATTCACTGGTTTTTGGTGCACTCACAGGAATGTACAACCCTCACCACCAACCAATTTTAGAACAGTTTCATGACCTTAAAAGTAACATGTCCACTTTGTTGTTGTTGTTGTTAGGTATCATTGAGTCAGTTCTGACTACTGACGACTTGATGTACAGCAGAACAAAGCAGTGTCCACTCCTGTGCCACCTTCACAATTGTTCTTAGGTTTAAGTTCATGGTTGCCGCCACTGTGTCCATCCATCTTGCCAAGAGGCTTCCTTTTTTGCTGTCTGCTTTCGCGAACATGATGTCTTTTCCACTTTGTTGTCGCTAGCTACCTTTGAGTTGGTTCTAACTCACAGTGACCCTAAGTACCACACAATGAAATACCACTCAATGCAAATTAGGGACTTCACAACAAGCAAAACAAAAAAACTACTGCCATGGAGTCACTTCTGACTCAAAGAGACTCTATATGGAGTTTACAAAGCTGTAAGACCTTTGGGCTAACAGATAGCTGTATTTTTCGCCTTCAGAGTGGCTGCTGGCTTTGAACTATACAACTTTCATTGATTAACATCCCCAACAGCTACGTCATAGAGAGTCACTGGGTATCTGTTAATTTAGCTATTACACCTGCTGTGTTAGTCCGGGTAGAGTAGAGGAACAAATTTCATAGACACGCATATAGATATAAGGAAAATGTTTATATACAAGAGAAACAGGATATTGAGCCCAGTCCAGTTCAAGGTCTTAAGTCCGATATTAACCCATATGCCCGAAATCAGTCTATAAAGTCTCCTTCCGACTCACAAAGTTACAGGTCAGTGGGTGCAGAATCCCGACACTGGCAGGCGTCTCCCCATGGCTTCTCGCTTCCACGGCTCAGGGTCCATCAACAGCAGAAGCAACTCATCGTTGTCAGAGGTCTCCATGTGGCCGCCCCAGCTTCAGAGGTCTGGCTCCAGCAGGGCAAAGCCATGTGGTCTCTCCACCGGCTCTTCTAGCTTCTTGGATGCTGCCATCTTGTCTTGTCCGTGATTCATCATCTCTCAGACTAACTCCCAACAACTGGGGAAGATAACTTCTCATCTTCATGAGGGAAATATCGTGAGATTTCCCAGAAGTCTCAGGAGAAAGCCATGCCCACATAGAGGCCTCATTGGCTACTCAATGGCTATCTCCAGATAACAAGCTAGACTCCACCCCTACATTTCAATCATAAAATTAACATAAGCACATGACTGCCACACCTGCTAAACTCCCATTAATCCCAGCACTATACAACCACTAACCTTTAATTTCACCAAATTCCCTACTCTTGATATTTCTTGGCAATAGAGTCATATAATACCCATTCTTTTGTAATTGGCCAATTATATTCCATTCTATGGCTATATCACATTTTATTTGTGCATTCATCTACTGATGAGCCCTGGGTTGTCTTCACTGTTTGAGTGATATGAATAATGCTGCTATGAACATTTGTGTATAGGTTTTTCTGGAGACATATGTTTTAATTCATTTTGAAAATACATCCTGGGATTTATCCCTGGGCATGGAATAGTTGGGTCATTTGCTAACCTCATGGAGCCCTGGAAGCACTCTAACTAAGTAAGCTAACTAAAATCTCAAGGCTTCGAACCCACCAGCGGCTGCTCCACAGAAGAAAAGATGTAGTGAACTACTTCCATAAGCATGACAGTATAGGAAACCCTATGGGTTAGTTCTACTCTGTCTAATGGGGTCACTAGGAGTCAGAATTGATGCAATGGAACACAACAGCAACATAGCAAACTAATGTTTATTTGTGGAATCCTCAAACTGTATTATCTTAAATTTCCTCCAGCAGTGTACGAGGGTTCTGATTTTCCACATCTTAACCAACCCTTAATACTCTCTGACTCTTCTATTCTAATCATCCTCATGCATATGAAGTGGCTTTGACTTGAATTTTGCCAACACTTCTATGTTTTGTGGCACTGGCCTCAGCCAAAGTCAATGGGAACAAATTACTTTATTGGAAGTGTCTTCTGGGGGTGCTGTCAGTGTTGGACTGATAATCACAAGGTCTGTGGTTCAAATGCAGCAGCAATTCTGTGGGGAAAACATGAGGCTGTCTGCTCTGGTAAGAGTTTTATAGCCACAGAGTTGGAATCAGCTTGATGGCAGTGGGCTTTTGTTCTTTAATGATCGCCTCCCTGCCTCTGCTTCTAGGTTCTCTGTATCTCCTGCAGTCCAGTAGCTTGCAGTCTTATAAAATTTGATTCAGGGGCTTAGGACCCATCTGGATAAATCTTAAAGGAAATATTTCAGCTTTACACTGTACCTGTCCAAAGACAGTTTCCAGTTCTCATTGACAGCCTGGGGGTTTTAAGGAAAAATATTTTCTTTATCTATGGTGATAGTGGTTAGGCAATTTCAAAGGAAAGGCTACTAGGACCCCAGTCCTACCTGTATTGGGTCAGAGACAGTCTATCCTGTTGTCAAGGCCCTTTGACATCATCTTGCCTTGCTCCTTTAACTTGGGTGAATATGAGTTTCTTCTCAAGTTACCTTCTCTTACACCCATGTATATGAATCTTATTCTCTCTCTCTCTCTTTCTCTCTCTCTCTCATCTCATCCTTCCTTGCTTTGTCCTCTCTCTGGTGTAGAAACTAACTTGTAAAAAGTTACTTCACCTTCTTGTGCCTCAATGTCTTCCTCTGACAGATGGATATAGTAGTAACTTACTCTCTCATGGTTAGCATGAGGATGACATGAAGTAATTCGAATGAAGGTCTCCTACAGAGGTCCTGGCACAAAGTAGGCACTCACACAAAAATAACAACAAAAATGCAACTTTCATTTCCACACCTCTCTCTATAATTTAAAAAGCCCTGGTGGAGTAATGGGCTCAGTATCGGGCTGCTAACAATGCAAAGGTCAGCAGTTCAAACCCAGTAACTGCTCTGTGGGAAAAAGATAAAGTGCCCTGTTTTTATAGACTCCCAGCCTCCAAAAAGCCAGAGGGCAATTCTACTCCACGGGATTAGGACTTGATGGGTTTGGTTTATTGTTGTTCTCAGTAGTTGGTGTTCTCCCAGATTAGGAAGGACTCCAAGCCCTTCCTGAGAGTAACCTTTTCCCAATGTCCACTTGAGCTTGCTCTTTCTTTGGGACTTCAGAACAGAATAGTAGGCAGAGTCAGCGAATGAGCAATGCCCAGCCTCATTTACAACATCTGGTAGCTGAATGTTTTTTGCATAACCACTGGGTCAGGAAGACCACAACAAGAACATCAAGGCCAAGGCATCATTCTGTTCAACATAGGGGCACAATGAGTCTGAGCCGGTTTGACGGCACCTAACAGCAACAATATTTCTACATTACCCAAATATAGAAAATACACCCTGCTAGATATAAGCTAGGGGTCTTAGCGGTGCAGTGATGAAGCGCTTGGCTGTGAACCAAAAAGGGGGGGGAGGGCTGCTTGAACTCACCAGGCACTCCAAGGGAGAATGACATGACAGTCTGTTTCCTTAAAGATTACAGTCTTGGAAACTCTCCGGGGCACTTCTTCTCTCTTCTCTGGGGTTGTTAGGAGTAGGGGTCACTCCAGGACACTGACAACAGGTTGAGGTTTTGATATGTGAGCTTGTGAAGCTTCATTCCTTTTCAACCTGATGCCAAGGGGACAAGGCGCTTTCCCATCCCTGAGAAGCCAGCCTGGCCTTGGAGAAGTAGTTGATGAAAGTGACAATCTCATCTTTCTCCACAGGTGTGGCTGGTGGATACAAATCACCAAACTTGTAGGTAGCAGTCCAATGCCTACCCAACAGCATTGCCAGAGAACCTAATGATTGTTAAAAAGGAACTCTTAAAGTCACATTGTCCATCAGTGTGGCTGGAAGTCGTGAGGGAAGCGGGAGCAGGAAGGAGAGTGACAAAAGAGTGAGACTCTCAGCCAGGATACTTCTGTCAAATCTCACAAAATTTGTTTGTCTTGACCACTTACTCTATGTCCTAACCTACCTCTATCAGTTACTCCCTGCTACTCAGAGATTATGCTTAGGATCAGCTCTGGAAGTGCAAACATCTCTTTCCTCCAAGCTGACAGGCAGCCTTGGTTTAAATCTGTCTGTTCTCCCCCAGCTCCCACGCCTGAGTACACCCTGATCAGGAAACTGGCCAAGTCAGCAGAAGGAATCCACGTTCTTTGAGGTCTATGTTAGTTTTCTGGGCTTCCACAGTAGTTTTGAGTTCAGCATCTTTCTCTAATCAGTGTCTTTGAGAGAAAATGTCCACTGACTCTATTGAGTTCAAATGTACAGTCTCCCTAACTGTCTAACACCATGGGGCCAGTTCCCTTTTAAAAGCTGCACATCTGACTGCGGGGAGTGCAATGTCAGTCAGCTTCAGTCCAGTTCCCAGGGGATAGTGTGACTCCATTGTCAGTATGGAATTTCTTTGACTCCCTCCTTTGGGAGTGTGATGTCCACTGACCTGTAGCTTTGAATCTTGTTCCCTGAGGACTCTTTGCAAGAGGGCAAGAAGTAGAAGCCAAAGACAACCAGAGAGGGAACTCCATTTCTTAACCCACTTTCCTATTTCTCAGTAACCAAGTGGTTCAGTAAAAAGTGAAAATCATATTGTAATTCAGCGGATGACGACTCATATCAGCCCCAAAGGCCTGCTAGAACTGTCCGGTGAGTTTCTAAGACCGTAGCTGTTTATGGGAGTAGGAAGCTCTGTCATTCTCCCTAAGAATGGCTGGAAGTTTCTGATTTCAGACCTTGTGGGTGGCAGCTCCATGCATAAACACCACACCACCAGGGCTCCTCTTGATGTCTCAGTAGGAAACCATTTTATGGAAGTTCTTTGTTTTTTGATCTGCTCGGTGGGCACCTAGACAAGAAACTTTGAACCCAACGCACTGCATGTTATAGTGTGTGTGTTTAAACCCAATTCCATATGTTGTGATATTTTTCTTTCTAGGATCTGAAACCACTCTATGCTAACCGATGCCACTATGTCCCCAAAACATCCCAGAAGGAAGCTGAAGAGGTAAGCCTGAAAGAGACCATGTGCCTTGGGGCTGGAGAAAGTCTCCCATTATGCCCTTAGCTCCCTTCCTTTGACTCCTTCTCACAGGCTTGGGACTGTGGCAGATTTGTTCATGACTCAGAGCACAGTGCCCATGAGGCCACGGTCAAAGGTCAGACCCTCAAGAAGCCTGGTCAGTTTGATGTTTAGTTACCAAAGCTGCCTTCTCTGTCCCAAGCAGATGACTCTTGATCCAAGAGGGGCAGATGCCAAGTCCAGAGGCCGTTGGGCTTTCCCATCCCCCTGGCCTGTGAATGATTGTTCAGTTGCCTGGACCAGGGAAGCAGAGACTGAATCCCACATGTGGGAGGGCTCTGGGGAGTTAACAAAGATCATTTAGAATCCTAGCTCATTTTGGAGCCATGGTGGCATAAAGGTCAGCATGTGCAACTACCTTCTGCTCCCAAGTTGCAAGATCAGACTTTCTACTTCTGCAAATACCTACAATCTCAGAAAACCACCAGGGCTGCTCCACCTAGGCCTATAGGGTCACTAGGAGTCCGAAGTGACTTGAGCGATGGTGAAGAACTTGGTTTGGAATCCATTTTGAAGCACAGGGTAGATCTTGACTGTCGGACTGAAGACATTCTGGCCCCTCTAGGGAACCACCAATAGGTCTGCTTAATCATGCTCGAGTGGGAAGGAGTTGCTCTCTGCTGCCTCACAGGGTTCTCCTTAGGTTCCCTGTCACTTCAGACCCAACTGGAGGCCATGCACACCGAGCCAAGGCATGGCTCCAGGCAATTTTGGGAGCGTATTTGTTCCATTACCAAGAACCCTGGTGGTAGAGTGATTATGAATTGGATTGCTAATTGCAAGGTCAGCAGTTTGAAGGTGCTCCATGCGAGAAAAGCAAGGTTTTTCTATGGTAAATAGCTATAGTCTGGGAAATGCTCAGGGTCACTTCAACTTTGTTCTGTAGGGTCACTGTGAGTCAGCATAGACTCCATGGAAGGGAGTTTGGGCTGTTTGTTTGATTGCAAACCGGAAAAATCAAACTCGTGGCCATCAAGTAGATTTGAACTCGTGGTGACCCTGTAAGACAAGGAGAACTTCCAGGACTGTAACTCTTTGGAGGAGAAAATTTCATCCTGTGGAGCAGCTGGTGAACTTGAATTGCCAATCTTGGTCCCTTTTTATGGGCACTACCAGATGTTTCCTGGAACCTTGATAATTTGGTGCTCCATTAGCCTCACACTGAAAGCTAGTCCTCCTGAGCACAGTCAGAAAACTAATAGACTTGAGGTGGGGGACATAGAGGGGAGGGAACAAATGGGTATGAAATGACCACCGCATTGCACAACCTTAGAGGAAGTCAGTTTTCATAAAATACTATGGGAATTGTACCCTTGGAGTTGGCTGGCCAACGTGATGGCTCTGCTCCCCCAAGTCACAATGACAAATGCCTCTAGAATAGCTCTCCCATTAACTGGCCTCCTTTTGCCCCTGTCAATCACAAGTTTATCATTTAGGGGGAAGCGATTCTTGGGTTAAGGAGCCCTGGTGGTATAGTGGTTACTCACTGGGCTAGGATTTCCAAGGTCAGCAGTTCAAAACCACCAGTGGTTCCGAGGGAGAAAGGTAGGGCTTTTTTTCTACTCCCGTAAATATTTACAGTCTCAAAAACACAAAAGGGCAGCTCCACTCTGCCCTAGAGAGCCTCTATGAGTCCGCATTGTCTTAGTGGCAGTGAGTTTGGGCTTTGGTTTTTATTCTTAGGTTAGAAAGGAGGAGTGGAAGTGTGTATGTGGTCAGTAGCTTATGAGAAGGGTAATGAGCATTTGGATAAAGGGTCCAATATAGAAATTTAATAAAGTATTGGTTTTCTACAAATATTCTCCCAAACGGACCCAACCACAATTATCAGCACTTCACTGTATCTGTGTGGAAAAATGTATTGCCAACATGAGAGGGTAAACAGAGATTAAGTTTTGCTGGGTTTTTAAGGGTTGTCACCAATTCCAGTTTAATAGCGTGTCACTGCTCTTCTCTTGGTTTCATCTTGGATTGTTAACTTGTATCAATTTGGTAACCATAAGAGTGTGAATAATAACTTCCACAGGCTCAGTTGTAACCCTGGTCCCCCTAACCCTATTTTTCCTGTATAAGGTCATAAGTTCCTCAACCAAAAATTCTCCTTCCACGAGGGTTATGAGGAACCTTACCCAGGCAACTAGAGAGGTACTATGGTACTTCCGAGTGCATGTGTTGGCCCCTCCTTTTCCTCTACCCATCTCATCCTCTTTCCCGACCTCACTGATCATTTCTTAATGCCCATTGATTCTTCCATCTGTCCTCCCTCCTCTCTATTGCCATCCTTCAGTGATGGGGCTGAGGCTGAACACGAACCCAGCTACACAATGACTCACCTCAGACACAAGCTCCACCAGTTCCCTCCATGACCACCACCTAGTCCTATCCATCTCACGGGTTCTTGTGGCCATCTCACAACCATGCTTACTCTCTCCATCAGCTGCTAACTTGATCCTCTGGGCCCCATCACCCAGCCACAGCCTGCTCATCTCCTCCTTGTTTTGGGCCCTCAGGTGAACTGCCCTCACCTCAGCCGAGGATTCTGTACTCCGCGCATCCGAGGCAACACCTGCTTCTGCTGTGACCTCTATAACTGCGGCAAGTAAGTTGTTGAGCCTCAGGCACAGGAATAATGGTCTGACCATAATCATAGGTAGAAGGGATGGTGGACCAAGCATCCAGATCAGCGACATAGAAGACACATTCCAGCTAACATGCAATACCTGCCTTCTGTGTGTAACGTGCTCACATATTTGATCTCATTCAATACTTACCTATGAAGTCTGTAGAACTTCTATCGGCATTTCACAGATGAGGAGACAGATTCAGAGGAAACAGACAACTTGCCCAAGAGCTTGAAAATTGTGAACATAGGATCAGAACTCATTCTATTGGAGTACAGGCTCAATAGGATTCAACAAGTAGTTTGGGGGCACATTTTCTGTGCCTAATCCTCTTCTAGACCCTGGGCAATCTGCAAAGAAATAAGCACAGTTTTTCCCCTAGGGAACTTTTATTTCAGTTGAGGAATCCACCAATAAACACATGAATATACAACACAATGTCAGATGGTGATCAGAGCTCTTACAAACAAGGAAGCAAGAAGGGTTTGTAGATAGTGATGAGCTGTGGGGCTGGTGGAGGGGCAAAGAGGGGGATTTTGTTAGGTAAAATAATCAGAGAAAGACTCTGAGAAGGTGACATTTTTACAAAGACTCCAACTAAGCAAAAAGCGACTCAGGTTGGTACCGGCGGAAAGTGTTTCAAGCAGAGGGAACAGCAAATGTAAAGGTTCCAAGATCAATTCTGCTACAAACACTCCCTATGACCCTGCCTTCAAATCGTTAAAATATTATGTACCCTTTCTTTCTTTCAAAGCATATTTGGGCCCTAGGAATCCAGAGATTGTCATTGAGTTTACAGGCTAGTAGGGAAGTCGGAGATGTGAATGATTGGTTGCATTGTGGGGATTACTTGCAGTGGGAAAGTGGTAGATGCAATGCGATGTAGGGTGACCCACATGATGAAAAGTCAGACTTTCAGGGATGGGTAAGAAGCATTAAGGAGGAGATGGAAACTGAGATAGAAACCCCAAATGGGGTTGACCTGGGGAGGCTCTGCTGGTCAGTTTCAGGAGGTGGGGTGAGAGTCTAGGAAGTGTGGTGGAAAGTGAAGGCAGTGGGTAGAGCTGTAGGCAGAGGTCAGATCATGGATGATCCACAGGTTTGACCCTGAAAGTCATTGAAGGACACCTTTAGCAACTGGGATACTGAAGAACTCTGCACCCGAAAGGATGAAGCCTAGATCAAGTTGGTTTAGATGTCATGGAAAGTGGGGAATCAGTTGGAAAACACTTTAAATATGTGGATTTGGCAAGAATGTGCTTACAGGTGATATGGAGCATGCATGAACACTCCTCCATGAGGGCTGTGTGAGCTAAGGCCTGTGAGCCTGATTAGTGCAGGGGAACCACGTGGCAGGGGAGGGAAAAAGGGAGGAAGGAACTGGCAGAGGGGGGCTAACTGGATGGAGATCCAGAGGAGGACTAATGGATGTAGGCTCTTTATCTCTCACATGCCCTACTCTAGGAATTTGGGGGCCAGCACAATTTCTCTGGTTTGATGATTAGAAATTGGCAAATTGGTTGGGGTGGGGTTGGATAGCAGACAAGTAAGAACTTATCATCAGCCCTTGCCCTACTGTGTTAACACCAGTCTCAACTCCTTAAAAGGGTTGGCTTCAAAAGAGCAATTTAAAGACTCATGTGAGGATTGGGGATTATCTGTGGGTTCAATTATTCATGTTGCAATAAGAAGTAACAGTTGGTAGGGGCTTCCCTCTTGAGCAGCCTGGACTGAGAACTGACTTTAATTGTGCTTCCTACATCCATCCATCCTTCCAAAACAGTTCAAAGGAATGTCACATTGGTCCAAG
Organism: Nesogale talazaci; assembly: GCA_004026705.1. Taxonomy (NCBI): domain Eukaryota; kingdom Metazoa; phylum Chordata; class Mammalia; order Afrosoricida; family Tenrecidae; genus Nesogale; species Nesogale talazaci. The sequence continues at coordinate 119,146 of PVJH01001054.1, forward strand.
GGGAGGAATTGAGGCGATTTGGATATCTTTCTTCTTCACCTGTCCTTCCATCTTTAAACAATCTTCTTCTGCCTTTGCCCCTCTTTCTTGCCATCCTTGTCTTTTTTTTGGAGGGGTGGGGTGGGGCATCACTGCTCTCTACTGGTGGGAGTAGGAGGCCCAGCCCCACTGCTGGAATTGAACCTCCGTTCCAGTGGGCCGCAGTCCCGAGCACAACCACCACGCCACCGGGGCTCAGACCCGCCATCCTTGTCTTTTATGGATTCTCTCCTCCTTCCATTTTACCTGTTTCCTTCTCCTGTCCTGTTTCATGGCCTCCTGGAGCTAAAAATCCAGTGATCGATTTAAGAGGCCCCTGCAATCCTGAGGATTGCTTTGTCCAAGCAATAGATGTGTACCTGAAAACAACTCAAATCTATGCAATCACACTTTAAATTCCATATCGCTGAGCCCTGGGGTGTGTTTTTTCTCCTCCTGAAAGTAGAGACTTAAGCCCAATTCATCTCCCCATCCAATCTATACTTCATGATTAGCTTTCTTTCTTAAAGCAAGGTATGCCAGTATTGACTTTGAAGGATGTTGGAAAGGAATTTTACAAGAAATTGTACTTAAAATATGGGACTTTTGAAAGTCAGGGCATGTGCCTTCATCTTATGAATATCCCACGGCCCAACACAGGGCCAGGCCTGAGTGAAACGCTGATGAAAAGAATGTGACATTTCTGAGAAAAAGAGGGGGGTGGGAGTGCTCTCTCTCTTTCATGAGGAAGGTAAAATATTGGATTGGATGGGATACCTGGGAAGGGTCTTGGGAACCTGAGAGGGATTCTGCCTCTGCCTGCAGCTCTGCCCTAACCTTCTACCACATCTTGTAGAACTACCCCCACCCTCACATCCCCAAAACTGCCCAGAAAACCTTCCCTATGTGCACCCCTTTGGTGTCTTTCTCTGTTCTCACATCTCTTCCTCCTACACCACTTAAGATGTTCAAGTCCAGGAATGGTTTGCTGTTGTCTGGTCTCCTTCTGTGCCTGTGGTGCTCAGATTCCAGTGGCAAAGACACCAGGAAAAGCTTAGCTTCACCTAGTCTGAAACAAGATTTGCATAATAGAGGGAAACTTCCCCCATCCCACTCTTGACTTGAGGGTCTTCACAGCCTCTCCCCACCCCGCTGCCGAAAGACCTGATATCAAGGGGTTCACAGACCTTCATTTTGCCATGTGTATATTTGCTTTCCTCACACGAGGCCTATTTTTACCCAACTGCCAGCTCCTCTAGTCCATTTCCTGGAAGGGAGACCAAGAAGGCTGGGTGGGAGCAAAGTGGGAACAGAAACACCAGGCAGTCATTTGCACAGTGCTAGGGAAACAGTGTTTCTACTGTCCCCTCGAACCCACAGGCCTTCATTGACGTCACGGGTGGTGAGGTTTTAATACCAAACATAGATTCTTCCATTTAGCCTTGTGCAGGATGATGGCTTTCTCTAGGACAGGCTGCTGCCTTGCAGAGTACCTCAGGCGTTCATCTACTCACGCATTCTTGGAGTGGTCATGCCAATAGCACAGTATTTCAGCACGGCATCAGAAGAGAATGGGGCTGGTTGGCTAAGTGCTTTAAGTGATGAGGAATTGAAAGAAGGTAGCTTGCTTTCCTTCCCTGACAAGCTTCCATGGTGTTCCTACTGCGGGCCATGACAGTTCCTCACTGAAAGGTCTTCATTTTAAACTCATCCACTGACGCCATGGAAGAAAACTTTGTAAGATTAATTCAATCCCCGGCATGCGGCAGAGTAGAACTTCTCCATCGGGCATTCTTGGATATAAACTTCATGGAAGTGGATTGCAGGGCCTTTGGTTTGACAGCACTGGGGAAGGGGGTGGGGTAAATTCAAGTAACTGACCTTTCAGTTAGCAGTCAGGTGAAAACCATTTGCACGTGCAGTTTTACTCGGTCGGACACACGTGGGGCCTCCACCAAGCAGAATGGGATTGACAACAGCTGTTGTGTGTGTGTGGGTGTTTACTCTGGGCCAGATACTGTTCTAGACACTGAAAAACTACATATCAAAAAGACACGTTGTTAGATGCCATAAATTTGGTTCCAACCCCTGGCAACTGTATGCACAACAACGACAAAACAGTGCTTGGTCCCGCACCATCCTTGCAACTGTTCCCATTCCTGAGCCCACTGTTGCAGGCAAGGTGTCAATCCATCTCATTCACTGTCTTCCTCCTTATCATGGCCCCTCCACTCTACCAAGCCCAATATCCTTCTCCAGGGACTGGTCTCTCCCAACAACATGTCCAAAGCATGTAATATAAGTCTTGCCTGCCTCTAAGGAACACTCTGGCCATATTTCTTCTGAGACAGATTAGTTTGTCCTTTTAGCAGTCTGGGGTGTTTTCAAGATTCTTCTACAGCACCACAACTTAAATGCATTGATTATCCTTCAGTTTTCCTTATTCAGTGTTCAACTTTTTCATGCAAGTGAAGCAATGGACAATACCATGGCTTGAGTTTGGCACAATGTAGTCCTGAAAGTAGCATCCTTGCTTTTCAGCACTCTAAAGAGGTCTTCGCAGTAGAATTACCTAATGCAATGCATCTTTTTAATCTCTTGGTTGCTGCTTCTGGGAGACAAAATCCTTGACAACTTCAACCTTCTCTCCATTTATGATGATGTTACCTATTGGTTCGGATTTTAGTCTTTACACTGCGTCAGAACCCATACTGAAGGCTGAAGTCCTTGATCTTCATCAGCAAGTGCTTCAAGTCTTCCACACTTTCAGCAAGCAAGGTTGTGTCCTCCGCATATCGTAGGTTGTTAATAAGCTTTCCTCCTGTCCTGATGCCACATTATGTTTTGTGTAAATCAGCTTGTCCAATAATTTGCTCAACATATATCTTGAACAAGTGTAGTGAGAGGATGCAACCCTGACACACACCTTTCCTGATTTTAAACTATGCAGTATTCCCGTGTTATGTTCACACAACCGCCTCTTTATCCATGTACGAGTTATTCAGGAGCAAAAAAATGTGGAGTTTTATCTTTACAGAACTCAATTTTATGGGAGGTTAAGAAGTAGGGGGCTTGGCCTGATATACAAAATATATGCCTGAAGCTAGAGGTATGTATACCGGCTGCCCATTGCCATCTGTCCACCAAAGATAAGTGAATGGTTTCAGGTTCTTGTGGGAGAGCAGAGAGTGCCCTCCTACCTTCACCAAGCACTGCTGCCTCCTCCTTTATTGAATGAGGACAAAGAGGTTATCAGTTTCCTAAGACCCACTCAGCAAATTGAGACGAAGGGGATAAAAGTGAATATTGAGTAATAGATTTCACGATCAATGGAATGATAAGGCTTTGAACTCAGTTACTCATTCACCATGTATTGATTGACAACCTCTAACATGTCTGTCACTGTGCTAAGCAGTGAGGGAGACACACACGAAATGTAAGGGATGACCTTTGTCTTTAAGAGGTTACAGTCTGTATCGTGCTTCCTTTAGCCCTGTTTGTAACTTCATGAAATTAAATGCCACTTGACATCTGCAAAGTGCCAAATTCAGACAGAGACTGTCTGAGACTGTGGATGGACACCTGTGACCTTGAAGAAGGCCCTAGGAGAGTGGCCATTGAGGTTTTGAGCTGTGGGAGAGATGAAGACAGACAAAGAACCAAACATAGACACTTAGAAACAGGTGGAGAAAGCTGCATTCAGAATTATCCATTCCGCATGTTTGAACCTCCTGAAGACTCCACCTAACTGGTGTGAGGAATCCATTTTGGGGGTCAGACTATGGCCAACTTTGAATGCAGGCTTTAAAAGAATCATTTTATTGGGGCTCATACAACTCTTATCATAATCCACACATACATCCATTGTGTCAAGCACTTTTCTACATTTGTTTCCCTTATTTTTCTCAAAACACTTGCTTTCCACTTGAGATCCTGGTATCTGCTCCTCATTCCCCCCTCCATACCCACTCCTCTCTTCCCAATAACCCCCTGATAATTTATAAATTATCATTATTTTGTCACATTTTACACCATCTGACATCTCTCCTCACCCACTTCTCCCTTATCTGTCCCCCAGGGAGGAGGTCATATGTAGATCCTTGCAACCTGTTCTCCCTTTCTACCCCACTTTTCCTCCACCCTCCCATTATTGCCCCTCTCACCACTGGTCCTAAGGGGTTCTTCTGGCCTGGATTCCCTGTTTCTAGAGTCTATCTGTGTATACCCTCCAGTCCAGCTGGATTTGTAAGGTAGTACTGGAATCATGATAGTGAGGGGTGAGAGAGAGGAAGTATTCAAGAACTATAGGAATATTGTATGTTTCATCATTGCTACACTACACCCTGATTGCCTCATCCCCTACCCAGGCCTTCTGTGAGGGAATGTCCAGTTGCCCACAGATGGGCTTTGGGTCCCCACTCTGCACTTCCCTTCACTTACATTGATACGATTTTTTGCTCTTTGATGTCTGATACCTGATCCCATTGACACCTCGTGATCACCCAGGCTGCTGTTCTTCTTCCATGTGAGCTTTGTTGCTTCTCAGCTAGACAGCCGCTTGTTTATCTTCAAGCCTTTAAGGGCCCAGACTCTACATCCCCTGATAACTGGGCACCTTCGGGTTTCTTTGCCATTTTTGCTTATGCACCCGCTTTGTCCACAGGAATCATGTCAGGATAAGCCCAAGCTATAGGCTTGTATGCAGACTTTTTTTTGCATAAGACAATGTGGAAGTAGTAGAAGAGCTTTGATGAAAGGAATGGCATAAGCCATATTTTAGGAAGACTATGAGTTGGAATTGACTCCATGATAGTCACTTTCGTTTCGTTTTGGCATCTGTAAGTGCTAAGGAGGAGGAGGGCATTGATGGCATGGAGGTTTAAGGTGCTGAGGGTGGTCGCAGTGGGAATGCAAAGGTTGGAATTTCAGAGCAATATCAGCCTAGAGACTGAACAAGATGGAATAATGGATCTCAAACAGACACCAACCAGTTGCTTGGCTGAACTCCAAACCATATACAGCATTAACTTTGACTCACTTCATGGTTTCCTTGGGAAGATTTTCTAATTGGCTGCACATGCTGAAAGCAAAGATAAATTCTTGAAAACTACTGAGTAGTTTTAAACTACCTACTAGCCTATCTCCGTGTTATAGTCTGTCTCTTTAAAACTCTAATACCTTTTTTATTTTTAAAATTTTGTAACTCTAATACCTTTAAGAACAGGATTTCAAGATTTCAATCAGTGAGAGAGGCTGATTCCTTAAGGGAATTCACACAATGGCAATTGGGTTTTTTTAATTGTCGGAGGGCACTGTTTTCATGCATTCTGTTATTAAATTCCTAAGGCCCAGAGAGGTTCAAAAGGTTACTCAGGGGCAGACAGCAAATAAGTGTCAGACCCAGGCTTCAACAGCAGCCTTACTCAAGTTGGTTTTGTTATACTGCCATTCTATTTGTATTACACACCCTTAGTGTATTAGGAGATACCAAACTAAAAACCAAACCCTTTGCCCTAGAGCAGTGGTTCTCAACTTTCCTAATGCCACCACCCTTTAATACAGTTCCTCATGTTGTGGTGACCCCCTCAAACATAAAAATTTTTTTGTTGCTACTTTATCACTTATTTTGCTACTGTTATGAACTGGGCAACCCCTGTAAAAGGGCCGTTGGACCTCCAAAGGGATCGCGACCCACCGTTTGAGAACTGCTGTCCTAGAGTCAGTTCAGGCTCACATTGACCCAACAGACAGGGTAGAAGTGCCTCCTAAGATTTCCGAGTCTATACTATTTAAAGTATTGAAAAGCAAGGAGGCTACTTTGAAGACCAAGGTGGAACTAACCCAAGCCATGGTACATTTAATAGAAAAGACCAAAACAGAATCCATATATTTAAATTGGGATGCTAGCAAAATTATTGAAAGTACCATGACTGCTAAAAGGACAAACTGATCTGTCTTGGAAGAAGTACAGCCAGAGTGCTTTTTGGAGGCGAGGAGAGTGAGACACATTGTCATGTTCCTGGAGAAAGACATCAAGCTTGGTAAAGCAGAGGAGCACAAAAAAGAAGGGAGACGTTGAATGGTGTAAGATATGACAAAATAAAAAATAACTTATAAATGATCAAAGGTTCGTGGGGGGGAGGGGGAAGGGAGAGGGAAAAACAAGGAGTGGATATCAGGGGCTCAAGTAGAAAGCAAGTGTTTTGAGAATAATGAGGGAAACAAATGTACTTGATACAAAGAATGTATGTATGGATTGTGGTAAGAGTTGTATGAGTCCCCAATAAAATGATTTAATAATAAAAAATAAGACCCTTGGCAAAATGGATCGGTACAGTGGCTGCAGCAATTAGCTCAAACATAACAATAATGGCAAAGATATCGCAGGATCAGACAGTGTCTCATTCTCTTGTACATCGTGCCACATAGTGACCGAACCTATTCAAGGACATCTAACAACAGTGACAACAACAATCTTTGTGGAAGTAGGCTGCCACATCTTTCTCCTGTACTAGGAGATAAGCACAGCTAGTTTTGAGCAAGTCAGATGACTTCCAAACTCCCCTTGAAACCCTTCCAATGCCATATACACTCTTATACTCAGACCGGCCCTTCTCAGGGGACAATCCTTGCATAAGTGTACCTTCTTTGGGCACAGTGTGTCCGCCCTACTTCATCCCCAGAGCCTAGCACAATTCGAAATAGTTGGAGATACTCAATACAATACTTAGAAGTGGCATCATTCAGACTCATAGCAACCCTATTTATATACAACACTCCTGCGCCAACCTCACAACCATTTCTGTTTGGGTCAATCGTTACAGCCAATATGTCAATTTGTCTATGAGATTCTTCTCTATCCCCCACCCTCTGTTTTACCAAACACATACTTTTGGCATCTTCACTTCTAACATCTATTCTGACTGTACTTTCTCCAAGACAGAGCTGTTCCTTCTACTTGCAGTCCACGTTATATAAATTATGCTTCACCAACACCATAATTCAAAAGCATCAATTCTTCCTTGGCCTTTCTTATTTATTGCCTATATATGGGAGGTGATTGAAAATGTCATGGCTTGCATCATGTGCAACTTCCATCATTAAAATGTCTTTGCTTTTTAGCACTTTCAAGAAGTCGTTTAGAGAATTTGTTCAGTGCAATATGAAACAAATTGATTGACTTGTTTTTACAAGTATTAACTATGGATTCAAATAAAACGACAGTCTCACAATTTTCTCCATTTACTATGATGTTTCTTATAGATCCAGTTGTGAAGTTATTTTGTGTTATTCATGTAGAGGTGATTTTTTGTTTGTTTTGTCTTTCTCTTTTTGGAGAAAAGAGACATTAAAATCTTTGATACCTGAGAAATCTGCTTCTGCTTGGGCAAATTATTTCACTTTTCTGTGTGGTAGTTTTCTCAACTATAAAACAGGAATAGTAACAACTACTTCTACCTCATATAGATATCATGGCGATTTGCAATGAAATTCAATAGCACTCTCTGCAGTGATGGAAGTGTTCTCGCATCTGCTTTTTCATGTACAGAAGCCACCTAGGTACATGCAGCGAGGTATTGCCCATTTGAAAAATACCTGAGGAGACTGAGGGACTTGAAGTTTTTTAATTTTACCAACTTTCATTTCAATAGCCACATGCAACTGAGAGCTACCCTACTGGACAGCACAGATGTAAGGGAGTCACATGCAAAGAGCCCAGCACAGTGCTTTGCATGTGCCTAGTGCCAATCAAGTCAGCTAGGGTTAGTGCGAAATGACCAGCATGCCCCTGGTGATCGTTTTCCACCTGGCCGCCCATCTTTTTGCTGAGCCTGCAGAGTAAGTAGCCAAAACCCTAGCCACCGGCCATTTCCCTGGGCACTGACTCGGCTCTTCTCCTTTCTGAGCAGCCGAGTGGAAATCACTGGTGGGTACTATGAATACATCGACGTCAGCAGCTGCCAGGACATCATCCACCTTTACCACCTGCTCTGGTCTGCCACCATCCTGAACATTGTCGGCCTGTTCCTGGGCATCATCACTGCCGCTGTGCTTGGAGGCTTTAAGGACATGGTAAGGAAGGGGCTTCCCTTTCCCCCAGAGGTCCTTTTTTTTGTGAATATCGGGTGATGTTAAGTTGCTGGGGACAATGGGAAGGAGAGAGAAGCATTTTCTTCAAGACTGTAGCCACCTTCAAGAATCTCCACTTGAAGGAGCCATGTAAAATCATCAGTCTGCAGATAGTTTTTTTTTTTTGCGTCGTTGAGGCAAAATCTGGGTGGGGATGGGGACAATGTCAATTCTCCTCTTTATGTTGGTTTATGTGCCTTTCATGCTCCCCTAACCACTTTACCCAGTTTCTCCCACACTTTCAGGAGCATTTTGGGGTACTTTATTTCCTAACATAAAGAATGAGAAGGAAGAAATTAGCTTTTTAGCTACAGATGGAATTAATGCTAATCTGCCTCCTCCCTGGGAATTCCATAACTTTATTTTATTTACCCAGAAAGAGCACCTGGGCTCTTTTTATTTAGCATCTGAAGGACTAGCCCCAGGCCAAGCCTCCTGCTGGGTCTTGCCTTCAACCCGAACCTCAACCTCAGCCTCAACTTCCTCACATTTCCCTTTCATCTTTTAAAATCATAGTTTTTGTGTGTTTGTATGTGTATGTGTGTGTGTGCATGTGTGTGTGCATGTGAAGGCACATCAGGAGCCAGCACCCAGTCAAACCCACAGTTCCTGCCATCGAGTCTATGGCTGTGACTCGGCTACCCTACAGGACAGAGTAGAACTTCTCTGTGGGTTTCCAAGACTGGCACTCTTTCTAGGAACAAATAACCTCATCTTTTTCTGGTAGAGTGGCTGCTGACTTCGAACTGCTGACCTTCTGGTTAGCAATGGAACTCACTGCATCACTGGTGTTCTTTGTTAAATGAAAGGTGAGGTAAGACAAAGGAAATGCAGCAAAAACTCTGCATTGGGACAGCAAATTTCCAGAAGGAATGGATCATTTTGGTATTCTTGTTGGATACCCTAAGTCAAGAGAACTTTGTACCACAATTTTTTCTTGATGTCTCACAGGACACAGTTTTTATTCTCCCTCTATTTCTCCCACTCCAAAAGCTCCAGGAGTACTGGATAAGAAACGATGTTAGGTTTGAGCTCCTGTCCAGGTAGAGGTGGTACAACTAGGTGGATGGTACACCTGGATTGGTCCATCTAGGCCAGATGAGTTTAATTCAGTCAATGGGGTCGACCAATATCTTTGATCACACTTCCCAACCAAGGGTGGGGGGTGGAGGGTGGTGGGTGGTGGGTGGTGGTGGCAGTACAGCTTGGGGGGCTTGAAAAGTCTGTATTTTACCCTGGCACTCTCTTCCTCAGCTACTCCAACACACACTGAAGCATGGCTGAGGTGCGGCCTGAGTGGCCAGGCCACGTCTACACATTTGTGCCCTTCTGTTCTCTACAGAATCAGTTGGATCACAAACCAGGCTTCCGTGTGAATTCTTGCTCACTTGAAGCCAAGGGCCAAGGTATTTCTCCCACGAGAGAGTCCTAACAAAGAATCCAAACTAAGCCAATTTCTGGGAGGCAAGTCTGACAACATTGCGACCCTGTAGCCAGAGGAGACTTGAGCCCCACAGTATTCCAGACTATAAGTCTGTAGGGAAGCAGACTGCTACATTATTCTCTTACAGAGCAAATGGCTGATGGATTTCAAGCTCCAACATTTTGGTTGAGCGACGGAGTGCTTTAATCACTGAACTACCAAGACTCCTCTTGGTAGGACCTTGGAGAGGAAGGATTTCCTGTAAGCTTAGCCCTGGCAGAACTTGTGGTGGGAGAGTTACAGAAAAGCAGTTTGTGGGCTGGGGCTTCTTTTGAGAAAACAATGACCTTTGTTAGGTTTGGGGATTTTCCCCCAGGGGCAGGTAAAAGCAGAGGCATTGTGTCAAGCCTGGGTTTCCCGCTCCATTCATTTGAGTTATTGAGAGTTCAACAGGATGTTTTGGCGTTCTCAGAATGGTTCCTAGATCTTTCAGGCTTGAGTGGCAGAATTAACCTGCTAAATGGAGCAGTTGGTGGGTGGGCACTTGTTGGGTCCTGGGACACTCTATGTTCCAGCAGGGCTTCTTACCTCTCCAGATTTACTGCGCTGAAGGTCATGGAAGAAGCCCTGGGGAGCATCGTGGATTAAATGCTGGGCTGTAAACCAGAGTTCGAGATCACCAGCCACATTATGGGAAAAAGAGGAGGCTTTCTGTTCCTGTAAAGATGTACAGCCTAGTAAACTCAAAGACGCAGTTCTACGGGAGTTGACATTTTCTCCGTGGCCATGGGTTTGGTGGTCATGGAGGAACCCTAGTGGGCCAGTGGTTAAGCACTCAGCTGCCAACTGGAAAGTTCACACCAAGAAGCTGCTCCGCAGAGAAAGATGAGGCAATTTGCTTGCATAAGTATTGGGTTTGAGAGCTTTCGAGGGAGGTCTCTCTTCCTATAGGGTCACTCTAAATTGGAACCACCTTGCTGCCAGTGTATGCCAGGTCATGGGGCAAAGTCTTCCATCACTTGTCTTTCTTTCTTTCAGAGGTTCTCAATCTGTGGGTCTCGACCTCTTTAGGGGTCAAAAGACCCTTTCACAGGGGTCGCCTAAGGCCATCAGAAAACATTTAAATATTTCACAATATATAATTACTTATTGTTTTGTGATTGATCACTATGCTTTTAAATTATGTTCAATTTGTGATTATGAAAATACAACCTGCATATCAGATATTTACATTATGATTCATAACAATAGGAAAATTACAGTTATGAAGAAACACCAAAAATAATCTTATGGTTGGGGATCACCACAACATGGGGGACTGTAGTAAAGGGTCGCAGCATTAGGAAGGTTGAGAATTACTGATTTATTTTCATGTAAACATTGTCCTCTTCCTCCTGGCCCCTTACAAAGGGCATGCATTTTTAAAAATCTTTTTATTGGGGGCTCATACAACTCTTATCCCCTATGCATCCATCCATTGTGTGCAAAACACATTTGTATATTTGTTGCCATCGTCATTCTCAAAGCATTTGCTTTCTACTTGAGTCCTTGGTATTAGCTCCTCATTTTCCCCACTTCCTGCTCCCCCCTCCATCATGAAACCTTGATAATTTATAAATTATTATTATTTTGTCATATCATACACTGTTTGATTATTTCAATGTTGCCCTTCACCCACTTCCCTGTTGTCCGTACCCCAGGGAGGAGGCTATATGTAGATCGTTGTAATTGGTTCTCCCTTTCTACTCCAACGTCCCTTCACCCTCCTGGTATTGCCAATCTCACCACTGGTCCTGAAGGGATCATCTGTCCTGGATTCCTCGTGTTTCCGACTCCTATCTGTACCAGTGTACATCCCCTTGTCTAGCCAGATTTGTAAGGTATAATTGGGATCATGATAGTGGGGGGTGGCATTTAAGAACTAGAGAAAAGTTGCATATTTCATCGCTATGCGTTTTTTTAAGAGAAAGAAAGCTAAGATGTCATAGAGCTGTCAGCATTTGAAGTTATTAACCCTTCAGTGTGAAGGATTTGATACAATCCCTTTCTATGGTGACGGAAGAAATTGGAATTGGAAGGTCAAAGGGAAACTGAACAACTTTCTTTAAGAAATTTCTGCAAGTCGGAAGAGAAGGAAGAACACTAAAGAATAAAGCAATTTTGAGCCTTAGCGGAGACCCCTTAGTTTTCCCCGCACTATATGCCTTCTATTATGGTAAAATTTGCATAATATGAAATTGATCTTTTAAAAGTGTGCATTTCAGTGATATTTAGCACAGTCACAACACAGTGCAACCATCACCACTACGTCATTTCAAAATGTTTTTATTGTCTCCGGGAAGCACCCTCTGTCCCCAGAATCTGTTTTCTGACTCTTTAGGTTTACCTGTTCTAAATGGTTCATATTAATGAAATCAGACACCTTTTGTGACTGACTTCCTTCACTTAATCTGTGGCTTTTGAGGTGCACTCACCTTGAAGTATGTATTAGTACTTCACTCTTTATTCTAATTCCTATCAAGTATTGCAAGGGAAGAATAACAGTCCATTATATGACTATAGCACAATTTTTACCCATTCATATGTGTATGTACATCTGGGTTGTTTCCACCTTTAGGTTACTGTGAATCATGCTACTACAAACATATCCGTACAAATATTTGAGCATCTGCTTTTAATTCTTTATGGTACAAATTATAATTCTGTTTCATTTCTTTTAAGCATGTGTTTTAAATAGTGCACCAGTTTACATTTCCAAGTAGCAAGGTACAGGGTACACGGGTTTCAATGTCTCCACCTGAACACTCTTCCCTTCATTTTCAGTGGTTAGAAAAATTATTGTGGTATCCATCTTAATAGTTGTGAAGTGAGGCTTCACTATGATCTTAATGTGCATTTCTCTAATGACAAAGAATGTTGAGCTCATTGGTATGTCTTCTTTGGAAAGGTGTCTATACAGAGTCCCTCCTTCCCCCCACTTTAAACATGGAGTTGTCTTTTGGTGTTGTGTTGTAGGAATTCTCTACATATTCTGATAGTAGGCATTCATCATCTATATGATTATCAAATATTTTGTCCCATTCTGTAAGATGCCTTTTTACTTCTTAAAAACAAAAGACTCAAACATTTTTATTGTGGTTTGGGTGATAGTTTACAGAGAAGATTGGTTTTCATTCAGCGATTTGTGGACAGTTTGCTTTGTGATATTGATTGTAATCCCTAACGTGTAGCAGCACTCTTCTCATGTCTTGTTGGTATTTATTTTTTACCAATTGCCCTTCTTTTCTATCCATTCCTGCTTTCTGAGCTTTATTCCTGGCAACTGATACCTTTTCACCTCAAATGGGGGACTATGTTGCCTCCTTGGTATAATTGTTCACCTTTTAGGCCTACATATCATTTTATGGGTATTGGCATTGGGCTGCTAACCGCAAGGTCTGCAATTCAGAACCACCAGCCATTGCAGTGGAGGAAGATGTGGGGCTTTCTACTCCTGAAAACAGTCTCCTTGGAAACTCACAGAGGCAAATCTACCCTGACCTATAAGGTCACTGTGAGTCAGTATCACCTCGATGGCAGTGAGTTTGGAATTTGACTATTGTTTGGCTGAAGGTTGAGCTACATACTGAGTGTAGTCCCAGTCTAGAAGGGTTTAACCTAAGGGCCACAGTCTCAGGATGCTGCCAGTCTATCAGACCAGTAAGACTGGTCATTTGTATTATTTTGAGTTTTGTTCCACATTTTTCTCCAATGTGCCCAGGACCATCTATTGTGAGCTCCTTCACAACAGAAAGAGAAATCCTCAGCAGTGATAGATGGTACCATGTAGTTCTTCTGGTCAAAGCATGGTGGATGCTATCATTCATGTGCTTCCTTGGATGAATTTTCATTGTGCCTTTGATTTTCATCGCTCTTCTGTGCTACTGATGGATAGAGACCAACAGCTGCATTTCAGATGGATGCTCCTAAGCTTTGAAGACCCTAGTTACAACTCAACAAACTATAGAACAATATCTTTGTAAGCTGTATTATGCTAATTGACCTTGGTGCCCCTCAAAGTAGCATTTGGCTATGGCTAATAAGATTACATGTATACATTTTTATATTCATGGCTATATTTACACTACATATATACAGCTATAGAAATAGAATTAGTAAAATTAGTAAAATCTAATAAGTGTAGTCCCAGTCCTGTTCTGCTCGAGTGGCTACATGTTTACTCATAGAATATTGTTATTACTGTTATTGCAAGATTATGCATGTAATAGCATTTACCATTGTTGCCTTTAACTCTTGTGTTCCACCAGTGTCTTCCTTGGTCGTGTCATGCTGACCTCCCCCTTACTGTATATTGTCTTTCCCTTCACTCAAGTTAATACTTGTCTACCCTCTAGTTGGAAGCTCTGATGGCATAGTGGTTATGCATTGAGCTGTGAATCAAAAGGCAGGCTTTTCCACTCCCCTAAACAGTGACAGTCTCAGAAACCCACAAGGGCAGTTCTACTCTGTCATAACAGATACTATAAGCCTTTATTGACTTGATGGTAGTGAATAACCTTCTACTTAGTGATATACCCTACCTTTTCCTCCTGTGCCTCTAGCCTTCAGAGGATGCTTCTTTCTGTGTGTGTAAACCTTGTCTTAACTTTTTACACTAGAGTTCTCATAACAGTATTTGTCCTTCTGCGAATGACTAATTTCACTCAGCATAATATCTTCTTGGTTATTTCATATTATGAGGTACTTTTGAAAATTATCATTATTCATTCATGTTGTATAACATTTCATTGTGTATATATACCATCACTTGCTTATCCTTTCCTACTCCAATCAGAACATCACTGACAACAATTCAAAATGTTCATGGTATGTTGATTGGCAGTTTACCAATCTGCATGTTTCTTTGTTCTCTGGTTTTGTTCAACCTCTCCCTCACATTAGTATTCGATACATTTATTTATCCTTTCATTTAAAATTCTGGATTCCAAAATTGTTCACTCGGCTTCTTGAGTGTTTGCTGTAAAGGGTGTAGATAGTATATCTGCCTAATCGGCCAATCTTAGATCCTCCTTCTTTCCCCTTTCTTGATAGTGCCCTTTGATGCATAAAATTTCTTAATTTTTAATGAAATACAATTTATCTTGCTTTTACTTTTGCTGTGATAGCTAAGACTTCATTGTCAAATAGAAGCTCATAAAAGTTTAACACGATGTTAATTTGCTTCTAAGAGTTTTATACTTTTATCTCTTACATTCATATCTTTGACTCATTTTAAGTTTAGGTTTTGTATGTGTTTTGAGGTAGGGCTCAACCATCATTCTTTTGTATATGGATATTCAGTTGTCCCATACCATTTGCTGAAGAGGTTGTTTTCATCATTGGCACCTCTTGTTTGAAAATCAATTGACTATAAATTTATGGGTTCATTTTTGGATTATCAGTTTCACTGTTCCCATTGATCTCTAGAGGAAAAGGAGATTTATTGATGGTTTGTTCTGAATAGTGACAGTAATGTCCCTTTATCCTTCACAAATTGTTTTTACAAAATTATTTCTTCCATCATCATGAGTGCCACTACCTTAAAAATTGGGCATTATTGTGCCAATGTAACAGATAAGGAACAAAACCAAGAGAAACCAAATGATTTGCTCAAAGCTAAATTACAGCTGGAATTATACAGCAGGCTTGTCAGAAACCTGAGGCCTTTCTTATTTCTATGCCATTTTGGTTTCCCCCAGGTAACAACATTTGTATATCCTTTTCTGGTTCTAGAAGTGCTTTAACAGACATGATCTCCTTTGTCTAGTTGCTTTAGCTTAAAAAATTAAATCAAAACCTCATTGTTTCCAACTACTGAGAGCTACATTAGCAGTAAGGGAAGAAGACTAAAGAAGTACTGAATATCAAAGGGTAAGCCTGGGAACTCAATCAAGAACCGGTAGAATGGAATCAAAGGAGAAAGCATGAAGAGATATTTTATTTGGGAGGTGAGCGCACAGCAGTGTAGAGAAAGAATGGGAATGATGAAGGAGGAAGCATTATTTTGATCATTGTCCTTAAAATGGGAATGTGAAGTAAAAAGTCCCAGAACAACAACCAAATGTGCCTGAACAAAATCCCTGACTATAGTCCAAATATGATTGGTGACTTATGGTATGCCTCCTCCCTAAGTAGAGCGCCCTGGGGTGGGAGAGGAGGCTCAGGGGTACTGGACAGTGGAAACCTTTCCCAGGAACTAAGGAGAAGAGCCAAGGGGTGTGAGCTGGCAGCCTTGAATAGAATCAGCAGGGAACCACCATCTTCAGAATTATGGGATTCTGAAAGGGAAAAGGATGCCTTCCTTCCATAACCAGGGGTGCTTGGCAAAAAGGATCCTAATAAAGAAATTTTTGATCACTTGTTTATTGGACAGAGATATCAGCGTTTGAGATGAAGTGAAAAAGTGATGCTCTTTTGCCATTTTCTCCTCATTAGTGTCTCTGGTTTGGAGTAAACAGAAGAGGAACAGAAGTGGCATTCTTTTCAAAGTCTACAATCATTGTCTCAGAATAGCCTCAGTTTTGTCTAGGCAAGATTGCTTTCATAGTTTCCCGTGCTACTTAGTAACCTTTTGTTTTATAGGCACATGGAATGGTACTAATCAATAATGGAAATCTCACAACTTAAGTCCCAGAATTTTAAAAGAAACACACACACACTCTCTCTCCTACCTGCACAGAGACATGGCCCAAATGCATTGTAAGATCCGAATTATTTGCTGAAAACATAATTAAACCATCCTTTGGACTATCTCCTTTGCCCACTCCCTGCCCAGCTCTTCACTCTATCCCCCTTAACTCTTCTATCTAGCCATTCCCCACACATCCCTCCCTCCTCTTCTACGGATTCTCTTCTCTTCCCTGGCCTCTCTCTGTGAATTCAATCTTTGTTTCATCCTTCTCTGTTTCTTACTCTGTCACAGTCAAATCCCTTTCAAAGATTATCCTGAACCTTTGGCCTCACTGCACAGATAAAACCCTTCATAGATTTAGTTTACATTGCATGATTGTTTCTGCAGACTTAGGCCTAGTTTATTTGTGCAGAAGAGCTGGTCTCATACTTCAAGAACTTGTGAGTGAGGATTTAATTGACAGGAGGCCAAGGGAACATGATTTCTGGAAGTTCCCCAGGGAATGAACTTTCTTCTCAGAATTCTGATGGTGAGGTAAGTGCATTTCTGAGCACACTTCTCCTGTCAAGCAAGCCAGTCCTTGGAATGGTCAAGATCTTAGTCCTCTCTCTCTCTCTCTCACATATTATAGAGGCTGACAAACATTTCTCTGGTTGTCAGTGAGCTTCATTATAATGCCTGTGGTTTGTAGATCTTCAAATGTCCTTGATATGTAAATAGGAACCTATTCCAAGGAAGGGAGCAGCAGAATTGTGTTCAAACTTGCTGGATGGGTGTTTCCCCAGCCCACACTCTAACATGGGTACCTGTTCCACTGCCAAAACCTGCCCACACACTTTAAAAGGAGCTTCTACTCTCCATTAATGTGAACTAGATATGCAGCAGAGAGAAGTCACACTGATTATGCAGACAGCTCTCAATTATCCACATGAATGGTAGAGGAGTCATTAGCATAGAAGATTGGAGGGAAAAAAAACTTGCCCACATTTTAGTCCTTATCGCCCTCATAAGATAGGAACCACAGACCTACCTGTTAACTAATGAAAAGTGGTGACTTCCTTTAGCAGTGATTTGGCCTGCTGAGACCAGGGCCACAGATTATTTTATTCTGGATAATATTAGTTGCAACCATTAAAGGGCTACACATACTCCCATGTTATTAAACAAAGAGAGTTTTACTTATGATTTGTGTTTCTGCTTCACCCCGCCCACTAAAATCAAGGAAACAAAGACTTCCAATACAAAGACTTTGTCTCTCATGAGTTCTGTGCATTGTTGGGGATTTGCCTCTAGCCTGCAGGGCTGGTGGGAAAGGAACACCCTTCACTGGTGCATGAGAGCTCTGTAGCAGTAGCAAGATTGGAATCTGCAAGAATCCTCATGACTTTTACAAACCCTTTGGGATCCAATGCATTTCTGTCACAGCGAAAGCAGTAGCCCATTTAGTTTTGTCTACATGGAAGGACCATGAACTACCAATGAATTATTGTCCGAATTCTCCTGAGAAACAGTGATGGTGAGACTTCATCTCACATACTTTGGACATGTGATCAGAAGAGATGGGTCGATGGAAAAGGACACCATGCTTGGTAAAGAAGAGCATGACAAAAGCGGCAGACCCTCGATAAGATGGATTGACACAGTGGCTGAAAAATGACCTCCAACATGGGAACCATAGTGAAGATGGCGCAGAATCAGGCCTTTTGCTGTGAATAGGGATGCTGTGCGTCAGAACCACTGGATGACACCCGACTGTAATATATGGCATCTTGTGTTGTCTTATTTTTCTTTCTTTTTGAAATTTTCTTTGAATTCTTCTATATGGTTGATGGTTTCAAAATAAAATGTCAGGGGAAATGCCACAAGGAAAACATTAGTTATAAGAACTTACCTCTGAATACTGACATTACATCCTATTCCTGCCCCATCTCCTGCAGTTAACAATTTGTATCAATCTTTCCAGATTTATTTCTTGGCATTGGCCTTGTCCAATTGCAGTTTTTACTATGTTTCTGCAACAGCGAGATGCCTCATCCTGCACAAGAGCCAATGCCAAGAAATATATATATATATATATATATATACACACACACACACACACACACACATATATACACATAGTATATCATTGTTTAGGTTTTTACAAGCAACAACAACAAACTTGGGTTCATGCTATATTAATGTATCTCTAGGGCAGGCTCTTTTAAAAAATTAAAAAATGTATATGTTGAACAGGTAGAGGTTCACTTTATAATATTCTATTATTCCATAGTATGGCTGCACCATAGCATACCTAACCATTGTCCTAGGGCAAATGTTTATGTTGTTTCTATGTTATGTTTTTCAACAGAACCCAACTCTCCCAGCACTGAACTGTTCTGTTGAAAATGCCCATCCAACTGTTTCTTACTATGCTCGGCCCCAAGTGGCATCCTACAATACTTACTACCATAGTCCTCCTCACCTGCCACCGTATTCTGCTTATGACTTTCAGGTAAGTTTCAGAGCAAAAGAAATTTCCGTCTCCCTTGTTCTCATTCATGAACTTTTGTTCTCTCACTGAATTCAATTCTGAAACCTTCTCAGTCTCTTGATACGTATGAGGGAGGCTTGATGGCCTTTAGCATTCTGTGGGTACCTGTGACTAGCTTAAAGACTGCATAGGCAGGGGGTGCTTGGAGAAATGGAGAGTGAGAACAACTTATGAAAGGAAAAGAAACAGCTGAATGGGGTGGGGAGAGAAGGAAGTAGGACGGAAGTGCCCCATCTTGCCTTGGCCTTCACTAAGGAGAAGAATTATCTGAGGAATTGAACTTCATTAGTACAGCACCGTAGAGTCCTGTCCAATGGCAGTTTTTACTATGTTTCTGCAACAGGGAGATGCCGCATCCTGCACAAGAGCATTCTGAATCATGTAGGGGTTATAATCAAACTGTCATGGGTCCCTTTCTTTCATTTTATCTAGACTTCCTAACTAGGCTGATATGAAGAAAGTGTATCTTTTTTATAACAACTGTATTATCACATCAGTCAGAAATAGTGTCACCAAATTTTCCACTTGCTTCTTTCCCCTTTGAATTGAGCTTTAAGTGCAGAAAAATAAAACACCAAAGGCAGACACAATGGCATTAATCATATTTGGAGTACTGAACTAGGAACTCTGGGCAAATAATAAAAATGGTCCTTTTCATGTTTACAATGATTTTGAACACTTGACTTTAAAAGAACGGGATCACACTAAAATCTGATTCATTCAAATTACAGAGACCAAAGGGGAAAACCTTTGAAAGAAGGGAGGCCCACAGTGGTTTCCTTCTATTGACTAAGAGCTCGTGGAGGCTCGAAAGGGACATCAATAACATGACTGACTGTTAGGTTGGAAGGGGACTTACAAACAGGCAGTTGAGGAATACAAAACGCTTGGGAAACTTTCAACTTCATATTAGCACATTGCGGACAGATCCCGAGTTTATCCAGTCTTTAATGTGTTAACTTGCAGATGGGTTTTGGATCTCCACTACTTCCCCACCCCTTCACATTGCTTGATTTTTAACTTCTTGATTTTAAAATATCTGGTCTTTCATGTGTTAAGAAAATCATTGAAACTGGAAAATTCTCCTTAGTGGAATAAAGTTCAGTTTTGCTCTGATTTTAATACTATTTGGGGAGGTCTGGGTTTGTATATGACAATATTAATGCTACATGTTCACTATTATAAAATATAGCACTAAAAAGATTCGATTTTCTTGAAATCAGGCAGATATAATCCAGTCACAGTTCAAATTGCACTTCACGATGGATTTAGCAATATCCTTACTGACACCGAAAGCCGAGCTGTTTCTCTTGATCATGTTATTACCAGCATAGTAAGTCATATGATTTTCTGATTCATAATTGCCAATAGCAGTTCATTTCAACTCATAATGCCTAAGATATCATGGGCTCAGTTGTGACACTTCCAATTTTCCTAAGTTCACACATCACACCTTCTAAGTTCCAATCATTAGACAACTTTTGCAGTTATTTCCCTTTACTTTGAGCTGTGTCCCATCAGCAAAAGAAGACCCTGAAGGCTTCAGTTCAACAGGATTTACTAGACTTATGTCACAATAATCAATATCCCTCCAAGAAACCATCTTCTCTTCAGTTACATTTTGGGTGCCCTCAGACCCGAGAGATCCATCCTCCGTCAGTATCAACAAAGTTTTGCTTCCTGTATTTAGACTTTCAGTATTTGAAAATGCTCCGAAACCATGCCTGACGTTCCCAGTGGCTTCTTCCTCTAAAGTGGGGAGCCAAGTCCTTCTTCATTGTCTGTTTTTATTCTGGAAGCGCTGATGAAACTTGTTCATTTTGGGTGATCCCCTGACTTGGAAATATCAGTGACATAACTTTCAGCATCACAACAACACACAAACTGTCACAGTATGACAAAGTGACAGACAAGTGAATTACAATGCTATCTGTGATCAGATTATGTTTATCTGCCTTCAAAGAAATCCAATTAATACAAATATAACTCAATTTTATGCACTAACCACAAAATCTAGTGAAGAAGAAATTGAAGAATTCTACCAACTTCAGCCAGAAATTGATCAAACATGCAATCAAGGATCATCAATAGTTATTGGTGATTGGAATGCAAAAGTTGGAAACAACAAGAAAGGAAAGGAAGGAGAGCATGAACTTGATGACAGAAATAAACTGGAGATCCTTTGATAGAATTTTGGGAAACCAATGATTTGTACATAGCTATAACTTTTTTTCCCCAACAACACAAAAGGCGATTATTTACATGGGCTTCCCCCAATGGAATACACAAGAATCAAATTGACTATATCTGTAGAAAGACAAAATGGAGATGCTCAATATCAGCAGCTAAGACCAGACCAGGGGCTGGCTGTGGAACAGATCATCAAATGCTCATATGTAAGTTCAGGATGAAGCAGAAGAATATTAAAACAGATCCACAAGAGTCAAAATACCACCACCTTTTTAGACAACATCCCAAAAACACATTTGATGCATTAAACACTACTGACAGAAGACAGAAGGGCTGTGGAAGGACAAGACCATCATTTATGAAGAAAACAAAAGTGATTAAAAAGACAGAAAATAAAGAAAAGATCAAAGTGGATGCCAGAAAAGACTCTGAGGAATGATCTTAATCATAGAATAGCTAAAGAAAATGGGAGAAAGGTTGAAGTCAAGAAATTGAATAGAGCATTTCACAGAATAGCTCAAGAAGATAAAGCCACATATTATTTCATGATGCAAGGACCTAGAACTAAAAAACCAAAAGGGAAGCATATGCTCAGCATATTTCAAACTGAAAGAACTAAAAAAAAATGCAATCCTTGAGTTGCAATTTTGAAAGACTCTCTTAGGCAAAATATTCAATGGTGCAGAAAGCATCAAGGGAAAGGATACACAGTCACTGTACCAAAAAGAACTAGTCAACATTCAATCATTTCAGGAGGTAGCATAAGAGCAAGAACCCATGGTACTGAAGGAAGAAGTTCAAACTGCAATGAAAACATTGGCCAAAAACAAGGGTCCAGGAATTGATGAGATACCATTGAAATGTTTCAGAAAGCTGAAAAATCACCAGAAGCACTCATTTGTCTATGTTAGGAAATTTGGAAGACAGCTACTTGGCCCACTAATTGAAAGAGATCTATATTTGTGCCCGTTCCAAAGAAAGTTGATCCACCAGAATGCTCAAATTATAGAGTGATATCATTGATATCACAAACAAGTAGAATTTAGCTTAAGATCACCCAAGAAATTTTCCAGCAGGACATTGACAGGGAACTGTTAGAAGTTAGGACAGATTCAGAAGAGGATGTAGAAAAAGGGATATCATTGTTGATGTCAGATGGATCTTGGCTGAAAGCAAAGACTACCAGAAATATGTTTACTTGTGTTTCATTGACCATGCCAAGGCATTCAACTGTGTGGACCATAATACACTGTGCATAGCCTTGAGAAACATAGGAATTCCAGAAAAAAATGCATTGTCCTTATTCGGAACTTGTCCATGGATCAAGAAGCAGTTGTATGAACAGAGCAAAGGGATACCGAATGGTGTAAAGTCAGGAAAGGTGTGCAGGTTTGCGATCTCTCACCATACTTGTTCAATCTGTATGCCATGCAAATCATCAGAGAAGCTAGATAGAAGACTTATTAACAGTCTGCAGTGTGCTGGTTAGAAGGAATTGAAGCACTTCCTGATGAAGATCAATGATTGTAGCCTTCAGTCTGGAGTACAATGTAAGGGAGACCGCATTCCTCACAATTACACTCATAGGTAATATGACAAATGGAGAAAGGATAAGGTTGAAAAGGATTTTGTCTTACTTTCATCCACACTCAATGCTCATGGAAGCAGCAGTCGAGAGATCATTTCTGTAGGTAAATCTGTGACACAAGACCTCTTTGAAGTATTGAAGAGCAGAGATGTTACTTTGAGAACTAAGGTACACCTGACCCCAAGCCATGGTAGTCTCCGTTGCATTATAAGCATGTGAAAGTTGGACATTGCCTAAGAAAGATCATAGGCAAATCGCTGTATTTGAGTTGTGGTGCTGGAGAATATTGAAAGGACAAACTGATCTGTATTGAGAGAAAAAAAAGACCAGAGTACTCTTTAGAGGTAAAGATGGTAAGACATGGTCTTTCATATTTTAGACATATTATTATTACTTTTTTGGTTCTTTTTTTTGGGGGGGGGCATCACTGTTCTCCGGCGGTGGGAGTAGGAGGCCCAGCCCCACTGCTGGAATTGAACCTTCGTCCCAGTGGGCCACAGTCCTGCGCACAACCACTACACCACCGGGGCTCAGCCCTTTTAGACATATTATTACAAGAGATCAGTTCCTGGGGAAGGATATTATATTTGGTAACGTGGAAGAGCAGCGACAAATAGGAAGGCCTAAATGAGATGAATTGCCACGGTAGCTGCATCAATTGTGAGGATGGCATAGTATCACTATGGGCTGGAACGGACTCGATAGCACCTACTAAGAACAACCACAACAAAAAGTGTGGGGAAATATGAGAACCCACATTAAAGCCGGCAATGAAAATCACTCAGGGAAATGGTGATATCAGTGGGTATGACAGACTTTAAAGCAGGAATATGAAAAAAAAACACACACAAATATGTTTAAGCAGGGACTAGGGAATTCCAGGAGTGAGTGGCAATACACATTCCTTGTTTAGAATAGCGAATGTTGATGCTAGCACAAGGAAGGTCACCATTCTCTTGGGAATCCTATAATAATCAGTCATGCTGGGATAGAGGTACCATACATGGGTTTCTCCCTATGTTGAAGTATATTATATTGATTTTAGGGTTCCCCCACATACACTTTATGACAAACAGGTAGCCACAATAATCTCTCTAGTGATAATTGCTACAAACTCTGATAGATGTCATCTCTCTGTTCATCATTTCTCAATTAAATCTTACCCCAGGGATGAAAACGAAGCTGGCAATGCCCACCATGAATAAGACTACTAGTTTCTGCTCAGTCATTGCTGACTTCTGTGTTCCCATGGTTAAGAGCTATTCTACAGAGAGTGAATGATAGGTCTCTGCATCTAGAAATTAGTTTGGGGACTTGGCAGTCACAGGTGATGATAGTACAGTGGCAAAATAGACTGTTAGTCCTTGTGTTATGGAAACCCAGAACCAGGGTACCTAACTCAGTGAAGGGATCCAGAACTAGATACCTAGCCAAAGCCTACACTATGGAAAGACAACAGGAAATTCTGGAATATGAGGAAGCCTAGACTTTTTTTTATTATAGTTGCCGTTCATTGAGCACTTAACTATGAACCAAACACTGTGTTAAACACTTCACCTCTCATTTAGCCCTCTGAAGAAAGTACTATTGTCTTCATCATTTAAAGATGAGATAGCTGTCATGGAAAGTGAAGTAGCCAGAATTCATATCCTGGTCTTTCTGACTCCAGAGTCCACATGTGTCTTTCTTATATTTTCTCCAAATATAAGTGACTTAACAGGATTGTATGGAGAAACTAGATGTCTGTATGAAGCACAGATACTTTTAGAATCTTTAAAAAAATCTTACACTGTCCTGGTTTAAACTTGTAACACCCTAATTATGACCTCAGGAAGGAGCTACCTTTACTCTTTCTTAGCTAATAAATTACTAGATTGGTCTCCATTGAAAAGGATTAATTTCCTACATGACCTTCTGATCCAGGGGATGCTTGAATACCTTTTAATACCTCTCCTGGTTCTTTCCTCAGACTCAAGTCGTCTTTTCAATTTCCTGTTTGGAGACTTCCTAATCGTATTATGTGGGTATTGAGGGGTATATTTGCAAATGAGTAATTTCCTTCTGCAACTTACAGTGTTGTGTTTTAGCATTTGAGTTGACCTTTTGTTCACTAGGGTGAACAGAATTAATTTACAGTTTCATGAGAGGAAATGCCAGTCTTTATCCAGAGACAGCCAAGAGGCCAGGGGGACATCTGCTTATATTCCCAGAGAAGTAAAAAAGCAGCCAGCAAAACACACATCCACTTTGACTGTACAGGCACCAGAAGCACAAATCTCACAAATAAAGAGAAAAAGAAAAGCCGTGGCTTCCTCAGACTTAAACTGACCAGATTTTAAGCAAGACACCATTGATGGGGGTGGGGGGGGTGGGGGGGGAGGGAGAGTTCTTGATTAAAAATTTTGGTCTATATAGAGCAGCAAAAATGTTCATAGAATGCAAAAATAGTATATCTATTTGATTTTAAAACACTGTGGGACATTGTTAAATCGTTAAAAAGTGGGGCATCTCGTCACTCTACTCAGACTCCTCTTCCATTGTAAAATAGTCCAAGTTATACTGAGAAATGGACCATTCTCGACTTTAATTTTTCCCTATACAGCTTTTCCCTTTTGGTCATTTCAAAATAAGATTCTTTGTGTAGATTTGATTTGTAGACTCTTGAAGGGGACAAAAAGAAGTGGAAAGGATTTTGTTCTAACCTTATTAGGAAGCTTGCCTTCAGGAAGGATTTGGGTAAGGCCAGATGGTCTTAAGAAGCTCGACCTGAAGAAACAAGATCCTACGGTACACGGGACGCCTAGTTATCTTTTTATGAACCCTCCGTCCTCCACGCTCTTGGAGGGATATGAGCTGCGACGGGTTTTGACTCCTTGTTTCTCTCCAACAGTCGTGTCCTTTGTCCTTTGTACTCATTTCCCACCCTATTCCTTTAGCTTCAGCCAAGTAGTACAGCTTCTGTAGTCTATGAAGCACCATTTTCCACTTCTGAGAAATCAAGTTCAGTGTCGCTTTTCATAAAGAACTTCCTGCTCCTAGCTATATTTCCTGGTCTGGTTTACTAGCTAGTTTGCCCTCTTCACTTTCACCAAGAATTGGTCCCTTCTTCTGTCCATTGGATGAACTGCCAAGTATGGGCTTCATATCAAAGTATCAGCCTATGCAAAATGCCAGCACCTCTGTTTATCCTTTTTAGCAAATTGCAAAGGGAGGTGGACTGTATTTCAGCTTAGCCGCCCAGAGTGACCCATTACCTATTGGACCCATTTAATAAAATGATTACTTTAATCCTGGGGGAGGTCATTTATGACATTGGTTGCTCAGAGTCTTAAAAGGTTGTTGGAGGGTAGGGTTAAAAAAAAGGCCGTTGCTGCTGCCAGAAAACTTTTTCGTCTTTCCCTGCAAATTCCTTCCCTTCCCAAGTTTCCCATCCTTGCCCTTGTTTTTGTTTCCCCCCTCCTTTCCTTTCACCCTGCCTCTTCCTTTTATCCATTTGTCTCAACATCCTCGCAGTCTCTACTTTCTGGAGTAGAACAGAGGTCGAATGCAAAAGAATGTAAAAACCTGGATTGTAGTCTAGGGGCACAATCTCTCCTCTTGGTAACCTGTGCAACCCCGGCAGTTCCAGCACCTCTTTTCTGGATCACAGAGAATCAGATCCTGCCCTGAGAAGGGGGGGTTCAAGTGGTCATCCATCGGACAAGTTAGTTAAGGTGAGGGAGGAGAGCTGTCTCCTGAATAGGTGGGCCTCTGCTTTTAGCATCATCAGCCTGTGGGCTGGCCCAGCCTCCCAGGAAGCTGCCCAGAAAACCAGAGCCAGTAGTATTTAGATGCTTTTCCTGCCTTGAAGTACAGAAGGAGGATTCAAAGCTGTGGCCTCCTGAGCTGCCCAGCCCATTAGCAAAGTCAGACTCGCAGACAGGAACGAAAATACAAGGGACCAGCTCCCCAGCTGCATCCAAGCCAAATTTCTCCCAAGATACCGAACAGTTGCTAGGAAACGACACACTAAGACTATGGACTCCCCCCTCCTTTTCTCTTTTTTTTCTATACTGCACCCCCTACCCCAAACAAAACAAAACAAGGATATGTGGATCACGGCCAGTTAGCTCCCTAGCTCTGCCAGGAGCCTTTCATTTGTATCCTTAAGACTCTCAGAATCTCCAAGGGCAAGTGAAAATCATCCCATTCTACTACTCTCAAAACATACGCACACACAACTTCCTTAATAGGAAACTGAGAAGTGAAAACCCGCCGGCGGTGGTACCACCCCTTTTATTACCAAAGTGTCCAACTGCCACCCATGCCAGCTGCTGCCCACAGAAGTCTTTTACTGCCTCTCGCGACAGAAATACCTTTCGTCTGCTCCTTTTTTTCTGTGACCCACAACCCCTAAAGCTGGCCGTCTGCCTTTCACCATCCCCATAGTGCGAGTTAGAATGGCTCTGACACAAACATTCCTGTCCTGCATGGGTTTTTGCTCCCCTCTGTGGTGGAGAGGCGAGGGCTATTCAAGAAAGCATCAGAAAAGAAGGGAAAGGAGAAGAAGAAAGGCAGAGTTCAGGGGGTTAGGAAACTAGGACAGCCCTATACCAATGCTTTAAGAGAGAGGATATTTTAGGAGGGAGAAACATTGGGGACTTAGGGGAGGATTTGACTTGTCTTGCAGTGTACTCTCTCAAGATACATTTTTTTTAAGTGCTCTCCAGGTTTGATGACATTACGCAGGAGGGGAAAAAAGGAGTGGAGTAGGACTTAAGGAGGGCAGATGGCTGCCACTGTGTCTATTTAGTCAATGTGATATGAGAGGAAACAGAGATCCCAGGATGCCAAGCAAGACCTGGACCTGGCCTTCCCTTTACTCAGAATGTGGAGGTCATGACAGCAGATAAGGAGACTCAACCTTATGTCAGCAGGCTCCGGAACCATCATGTCCAGGCTGGCCCTAGATTGCTTCAGACCTGGAACAATGACATTATCTAGTCAGCCCTTTGGGCCAGCCCAGGAAGATGATGACCACTCACTGCAGGCACCAGATTTCATGGGGGAGATCAAATCGAGTTCAATATGGTGTTGCATCCTAGGGAAATCTCAGCTTTATTCATGTCAGACCCAGTTGCTCATACAGCCCTTCTCACTCTCATTCCCTGCTCAAAGGGCTAGACCACTAGGTACTGGTTGCAAGCTCAGGAGTCCACCTGATTCTTTCCACTTCAAATCAACTGGCTTCCATTATGCTTGTGGGTTCTATAGCTCACTGGGATGACTCAGCGACTTCACAGAGAACACCCCCCTGATTCACTACAACCCCAAAGGCTGCATACAAAGAGACACATAAAGGGTCTGGGAGGGTTCACAGCACAGAGTTTTTACACCCCATGGAGGGTGCACAGTATCTTCACCCATGTCTGGTCACCAGCCAGGAAACTCCACCTGAAGCTCTGTGCTCAAAGTTCTTATCAGCCTCACCATGTGCTCCATGATAGATTGCATCATGGTTCTTGAGGCTTAGTGGGTATCAGGCCTCAAGTGGTTCCGTTGGTCTTGCTAGCCTCCATTCATTAGCTTTAGATATTGGCTCATCTCTTAGGAACCCAAACCAAAGACTAATAATGACTTTTCCACATCTCACAGCAGAGTAATCAAGTCAAAATGGTGACCCCCCAAATAACACTTGAGCTCTTGAGAAATTCTGGTGTTTCTTTCCTTTCTTTTTTCATCAACTCCCTCTAGAGTTAAGTCATGCCAAAATAATTGCAGTGCCTCAACCCTGTTTGCTGGCTTATATTTGCTCTAAGTCCCCTCCTGCCATCAAGCCTCACCTCAATTCCTGTTTCATCACTGGGGAAAGGAGGCAGTACTACAGGTTGGGACTTCTTTACAAACAGAATTCATTAAAAACACACATCTAACAAACCTGCCTTATATACTGCTCAAGTTATAGCCAATCATTTGGCATGTACTGAGCATTTATTACTTGCCAATCACTGCTCAAATCTCTGGGGATACAGCAATCAACAAAAAAGGCCAATTCTCCTTCAGCAGGAAAATCATTAGAGTGGAAGGTACACATGGCCAGAGAAAGAGAAGGGGCAAGGGACTCCTAACATGTGCCACTCTACTGAGCTTGTTGCTTAATTCATATCCCCTCCCTTCCCCCAAACTACAACACTGTAGAATTGGGTCTTCAATGTCTCTGCAGTCTGATAAGTTGCTCCTCATTCTTATCATGGTGTCATGCCACCTTGCCTTGTTCCTCTTGCTCTCCAGCCTACCATGAATTTAGGGGCAATGGGATAGCTTAATTGTGAAACAGAAAATGTTGAACTAGAATCAGAAAGTTCTAGAGTCCTGTAAGTCACTGGACCTTACTGACCTTTGTTGTTTGTTGTGGTTGTTTTTGACATGGGTTCCTGACTGGCTTCCCACTTCCCCGGTGATGCATTCCTGTAGCAAAGACTTTCCCAGTATCAATTATTTCAACCCAGTGAAGTGTCAACATGCAAACTACTTGTACTGAAGACTAGCTGGGGTGCTGTTGCCATAGCTCAGGGGAGAGGAATTGAAGGCTTGAATTAGCAAGCAGCAAAAGGGGGGTAATGGCTTCAAGAGATGCCACGGAACTAGAAGCAACGTGATGTTGCAACTGACTGGATGTAGGGCTCTTGAGTACGGGACAGGGAACTCCAAGTCCTCTACTGCCTGAAATCTTCAGCACAAGTGACTGAATAGAGAGCCACCTGTTTTGTGCCTCTTGTTAATGAATTAAAGTATTTCTGTTCCCAAGGGAAGCCAATTCCGTCTGTATAGTTATAAATAGTGAGGACTACTAGGGGGATGGCAAACTCCCTGCATGCACTGATGGTGTTTTGTTTTTATTACACAGCATTCCAGTGTCTTCCCATCCTCCCCTCCCTCTGGACTTTCTGATGAGCCCCAGTCTGCCTCTCCCTCACCCAGCTACATGTGGTCCTCCAGTGCGCCACCCCGTTACTCTCCACCCTACTACCCGCCTTTTGAGAAGCCACCTCCCTACAGCCCCTAAAGAGGAACATCTGCTGGCTATTGAGATTATTGTGGCTTTTGTATTTCTGCTTTAGTGGAAGTGTAGAGAGTACACAATTTCCAGTCTGACTCTTATACATTGTTTCAAGTTTTATAATGGCCTGCCAGGCTAGGGAAAGATAGGAATGGAGCTTCTTTGGCATCCGTACAGAGCAAGGGGGGGTGATTAGATAGAGCTCAGGGCTTCTGGTAAGGGTGGCTTGCTCTAAGCAAGGCTGGGAGCCAGCTTAGCGAATTTAGACTTGCGCTACCCATTGGCTCCACCTCTGGAGTTATCAGAAGAAAGCGGTCATCAGTTTTACTTCATGGGAATGGAAATATTGTCCTGAGATCCCTGGCGGCTTGCCATCCTTAGCCCCTTGGTTGAAGCACCTGGCTTATAGGCCCTCTTTCCCTACGAGTCAGTTCCTAAGGAAAATATCCCAGCTGGCGGGTCTACACCATTGTTCCCATACAGAGAGAGTTCTGGCGCATATTCCGTTTGCTTGTGTCTGGATACTGGCAAATGCTGCCTGGACTTCTTATTCCTTTCTTCTCTGTGAGTAGTGTCAAACTGACTGCTGTGATCATTTAGCTCAGCTTGTGTTACTGGGACCGCCACAAGGAAAAAGTGCAATGTTCCCTCATCTTGTGGTGTGGGGAGCAGGATGGGTCATTACCAAAGTACTGAAATACCCAGAGCAGACATGGGAGATGTTTGAAACGAAACCGTCCATCGGGAAAGTGGCTCTACTCCATGTCTCATTCGTACAAAACACACTTGCCACAGGAGTTAAGGCATCTTACAAGGGTTGAAATTCAGAATTCGAGACCAAAAAAAAGCTAGATGAGCTTTTGGGGTCGTGATATGTACTATTACTAATCCTTGTGACTATTTAATCTTCAGCTCTTGTGCTTCTACCCCGGCAAACAGCACGTATCCTGCACTCTAGCCCCAAAGAATCATTTGTATTTTACAGGCACTTGCTCTTACCAGTCCTCCCTGTACACACAGACCCCCTTTTGCCCCTGCTGAGACCCTTCAAGACAGTATTCAAGTCAAGATTATGGAAGTTTTACAATGCTGTTTCTGAAGTGTTACCATAGACTTTAGAATTCCATCTGGCACATTGTGCTGTTTTGTCCAGTTCCTTTTAATTACATGTAGCTTTAAACCATCGCCCCAACAAATCCCAAACACTTGGGCATCCATGCCTTCACTTCTAAGCGAACACTTGCATCACATTCTTAAGTCAGCCTGAGGAGTGCTTGATTTAAAGGTATTTGGATAATCCTACACTTGCATAATGTACAAATACAGGGGCTACAGGAGGGGACCAGATAAATAGTTCTGCACAAACAGAACACATACTGGAAAACTTTCCACCCATTTCGCTACCTTCCACCTTGGTGGAGTAGAGGTAGCAGACAAAATGCTGGTGCTCGCATCTACCTTGTAGACACCCAGCCATCAAGAAACAAGGCACGACAAGTGCTCTTATCATTCACCACAGATCTTTGCAGAACATTGTGTTTAACTTTACAGCATTACAAGTGTTGTCTCATCCAGATCTCAATCCTGAAACCTGATTAAGCCTTTTGCACTCTACAAAATTATTGTTATTTCCTACACTTTGGAGCATTATTAAAATTTGATTGGATTACAAATAGGGACTACTTAACCAATTGATTCTCTCTATACAAATACCAACTTGTAATCTCAATGACTTTCTTTCTTTTATTTTGGGGGGGGGCGCATTTCCATCTTACCTTTTGCTTTAGTGAATGTGTCTTATTTCATTTTTTAAAAAGGCACCATTACACAGTATATCAATTTATCACATTTCTTAAGTGTTAAGATTCTGACTCATTTCTATGTATTTTTCTTACTTTACAAAATAACTTGAAACAGTATAGATTTTGTAACTTAATTTGAGCAGCTTCGTTTTGTATTACATTGAACTATATACAGTGCATGTCACCTTAGGAAAATTAATATCTGCTGCTTTATTTTTTTGCAAAACAGTGCTGTAATGAAGGAATTTCTATTTCCATTATGTATCTTGATTGCATTTTATAATATTTACTGCTTTGTTCCTAATTCTGCTTTGAAAGTAACGAACTGGGCATGAAACATTAAAATATTAACCCAGAATCTGTATCAGCTGGATGTTGCTTAAAATCTGTATCACTGCCACGTTTGAAACCCAGAATGCTTTTGTCATGTTTCAAATTAATAAAACTATTCTCCTTATCCAGTTACATGTTCAGCTCTCATGGGTCAAGAAAACCTAATGGCATCTGGGCGCGGAGGGTCCTAAAAACTTTTCTTAAAACAAGCAGCCATATAAGTGAGGTGTAAGACAAGGAAACAGCACACTAGCCTGTGTAAGTCATGGCTTATAAATAAAATCCAAATTCAATGGAGTGATTATTATTATTAGAACGATTTTGAACATCCTGTTTGGAGACTATGGATGACAGTAAATGCTCAGAACTCATTTATAAGGTCCCCCATGTGAGAATTGCCATGCTATTAGACTGAATACATTGTGGGGGACTAGTGCAGGTCTAGTTAAAGTATGACACCTTGCCGTTTGATCTCCCTTTTGATTCAAAGTGTTTCCATTTTTAATTTTTTGAATAAGGTTTGTCTTCATTTAGTCAGCCATTTTTTGTCATGTTTTTCTGTATATGAAATACAGAATAGGTAGAGTTGCTAGAGACAGAACTAGATTAATAGTTTTCTAGGGACATGATTCTGGTGGTGTAGTGGTTATGCATTGGGCTTATAACCCCAAGGTTTGCAGTTTGAAATCACCAGTCGTTCCTGGGGAGAAATACGAGACTTTCTATACTTGTAAATATTTAGTGTCTTGAAAACCCCATGAGGGCAGTTGTACCTTGTCCTATAGAGCTGCTATGGAGTCAGAATTGACTTGATGGCAGGGAGTTTTGAGAGGGACATGGGAGGAGAGGTTGGTGGGAAGTAGGGAGCTAACAACGAGGTCAGGGAAAGAGAAATATGGATTGTGGTGGTGATTGCACAACTCTGTAATATGACTGAACCATGGAAATGTATGAGATGTAAACTGTATGTCAATAAAACAGTTTCAAGCCTACTGGGAAACATTGCCCAGCTGACAAGACCAATGCAGCTCTCATCTCCCCCTACAGCTGCCAAACAGCAGCATGTAAAAGGCTATTTTCTGACAGATAAATCTTATTTACAAAGAAAAACACACTCAAAAATGAGAATTAAAACATTTTATTTGTTGCCATCAAGAAGCTCTATGAACTATAGCCATGAATTGCTTATGCAAATTTGGACTTAAAAGTCCTGACAAAGAAGCCTGTACAAGTCTGAGCATAAGAGAACTGGGGAAGTAAGCAAGGTTGCACATGATTGATGGTGGAGGAAGGCAGGAGTGCTGAATTCACACTGGATACTTTTTAGACTCTGCATGCCTTAGGAGACGATGCACTTTGATCAGTTTGGCCACTTGTTTGATTTGGGACGAATTTGGGCGGGGAGGGGGTCTGCAGAATTCCTTAGAAAGACTCTAAAGGGGGAGGGACTGTTACTGCGAAAATGGTAAGAATCACAGATCATTATTATTAACTTTTGTCTTGCAAGATTGCTATGGCATTTTCAATGTTCTGCTTAGTGGGCAAGGGTTTTTCACTTTAGCCATTTAACAACTAACTATTACAAATAGGCTCTCTCTAGAATAGTTACAGGTGCTTGATCTGAGAAGTGATGCCAACTTGTAAAAAAGGGGGGTTGATAGCCAGGGAGCTATGAAACAGAAGCACCCCACACTACATTTGAACCAGTTTTGCTACAGATTTCCAACCCAATCAACACTGAGGGTGATGGTTTTAGTACTAAGGGACTCTTCCCCCAGAACTCCAGACTTTGGACATGGAAACTTCTCCTAGGAAAACTGCAGACTCTGAAAAATAAACCCTGCAGACCCTGAGACAGATGCAAGGAAAAGTCATCTGGCAAAAAGCCACTTTTTAATATATATATAAACAATTTAAGGCTAATTTTCTAGCCCCACTACAAAAAAAAAAACGTTTAAAAGAGGTTAAAAACCCAGAAAATACCTTTAATATTCAGTTTGAATTTGATATTCAGGATTCACACAGAGCACAGCACTCGCCCATAGTTAAGCCACATTATTCAGATCGGACAGTTTTCCTTTACAGAATGCCCCGTTTGTCCTAACAGGTAGTTAGGAGAAATGACCACCTTTTATTAAGACCACTGATTCCTCTAGCAGTTTAAGTCTGAGAAG
Source organism: Nesogale talazaci (assembly GCA_004026705.1). NCBI lineage: Eukaryota > Metazoa > Chordata > Mammalia > Afrosoricida > Tenrecidae > Nesogale > Nesogale talazaci. Next base: position 153,046 of record PVJH01001054.1, read on the forward strand.
TCTGGAAGTTCTCTTGGCATCCTCAGTTCATTCTCAAGTGTAGAATCTATTATATATCACTGGAGAAATGGAACCAATGAAACGCCAAGTCTCCAATGAAAACATTTCAGAGTGCAACACAGTGTCAAAGAGGAGCACTATCAATATCTGCACAGATATGTTTATTCCAGAGATCACAGCCTTAAGCTACATGCTGCGTTCAAAATGTCTGAGGGTTAGTCTACAAATTATTTGAACTTTTGGACTCAACAGAATAGAAAACAGATGCACATCACACTCTACCCCTTGGTAAGCAAAGGGTTGTATATGTATTTTTTTCTCCTTGTAATTACTGCAAATACTGTCGCTGGACACCCTCAAAGCACTGCGACCATGAGCTTCATATGTAGCTTACCAGCAGAATAATGTACACATAAGGAATAATGATTAAAGCTTTAAATTCAAAGTCAAGAAATAGGCTATTTTTCAAAAATACATGACTAGGACAAAGAAAACACCTACGTTAAATTAATACTTAAACAAGGTTACAAATGACTAGTAACTATGCACAACAATCATTTTTCAGTATCTATTAACTTTTTTTCCTTTGCAAAAAAATCATTTACAGAAGTTCAATAATTCAGTTATAAATGCTAGGCTACATATTTATCCCAATCTGCTCACTTTCAGTACTAGCACAATTTTAAGTTTGGATTTTAGTTTCTAAGTGTTTAAATATGTGCCATTTTAAAGGGAATAAAAGTGGTATTTCGCAAACTAATTGTGGAATTGAGAAGCCTAAACAATATTCCATGTATCGTTTCCAATGTCTGTAATATTGCAGCCATTTGCCATTTGCAGCAGGAGTGGAACTTATTTTCAAAGAGTTAAAACCTAAAAGGTCGTGCTGAAAGGAAAATAATAGAACACTGAATCAGCTGTGTCAAATGGATTTTTTTTAACCAAGGATTCTAATATCAACACTTTAAAAAATAAACATCAGGAGCTTCCCACCTAAAGTATGTTAGGATGAATATGTGGAAACGATCATTTCAAAAGAGTTATACATATTGACAAGGTTCATTTGGTGGCTTTCAGATTCAAAATTTGACAAAAATGGAATATTTCAACTCAAATGAGCAAAAAGGAAATTTCCTCAAATCCACAGTCTTTTGAGCATGTGAGGCTGCAGACATAAAAAATAATGAAACCAATCTTTTCATCTCTTCTTGCCTGTATCACAGAGATCCATTTTCCATTATGGTCTCATCCCCACCCCCAGACTACACTGCAAAGGCATATATAGTGGTCCAGCCACCTATGTCTTTTCCAGATGGTGGTAACTAAGAACAAGCCTTAATTCTAATTAGCTAAAACTAATTGAGTTTTCAGATGACGTCCGCATGGCCAATTTTGTGCATGCGCGCGTGTGTGCACGTGCGCATGTGTTTGTGTGTTGGGGGTAGATTGCTATCTATTTTGATTAGCAGAATACACTACCAAGTGGGAGAGTTCTGAGAATTTCCAGAACAATCTGCGAAGGTCATTTCCTTTTTATGCCATATACAAGACACAACACACATTTATAGTCTCAGAGGTTAACAAAATTGAGAATATAGCAGTAAAGTGCTAACATGGAAGAGGGAAGTTGTAAGATGTACTAGGGTATACTAATAACTCCAGTTAAAAAAAAACATTCAGACTGCTTCAAATTCTATTTAGAAAACTATCTCTCCAAGCCTTCCCCATCCCTCATTTTGCCTTTTTTAACTGAGCTGAAAACTAACTATATAAACAGGTATGGGGAGGGGAGAGAAATGCTGAACTGCTACTCAGATTTTCAAAAAACATGTTTCTAAAAATCAACAAATAATCCAACTGCCTTCTGAAGACATGGCCAATCAAGTGAACTCACGGTCACCTTAATTTATTTTACCAGTCTTCTGAAACCTCTTCCCCTCATCCAAGACAAAACTCTCTATTTTGAAGGAGTTCAATACGATTCTGGTATTATAAATTCAAACTCAGTACTGCCATCTGTTACATTCTGTTTAAAAATGGAATCATTTTCCTGCTGATTGAAGATATCATCCCAGGTCATTGGCTTGTTTGGACCAGATGTGGCCCCTGCTGGCGGTTCTTTCCCTGCATCAACCTTATACCCAATACCATCATCCTTCATTACCGGCATAGGGCTTGGCCTATCTGAAAGGTAGGCATATTGTCTGATCTGCAATGACCTGCATGGATGTAAACGATAAAGCTTGGCGTCTCCAGAAGGATCTTGACTATGAACTGACTTGATGTGTGAAGACATAAACTGATAGTTGATGAAAGATTTGCCACAGGCCAAGCACTGATATCTTCGCTCTCCTGTGTGATGAATTTCGTGTTTTGTGCGGTATTCTGCCAGAGGGAACACTTTCTCGCAGTAGCGGCATGGGTACTTTTTCTCCCAAGAGTGAATATTAAAGTGTCTCCGCAAGCTTGTCAGACAGACATATGACCTTTTGCAGACAATGCAGATATAATAGATTCTTCCATCTACTATTAACTCATAGTGATCATCATGCTTTACTTTCATTCGCTTGTTTGCTGACTCACTGCTAGAGGTTTTGGGCATATCACTCTCAAGTCTGGGCTCCCCTTCATCAGGGTCATCTTTGACAGGGATCACTATGTCGTAAGTATCTTCACCAATATTTGCATATACTTTGCAACCAGTGGACAAGCCTTCAATTTCTGTCGCTGTATCTAAAGTAATGATCTTCTGACCCTCCATTAAATGTTTCGAGCCTAAACCAGGATCATTTGTGTGCCTAGTAATGATATCCGAAATCTTTAGTGAACTGGAAAGCGGGTCATGCAGAAGTGTAGGAATTGGTATCTTCTGCACCAGTGATCCATCAAAAGTGGTATTTGGGGGGATATTTGCCTGAGGGACCAAAGATGTATTACTGATAGCTGAGTCTGGACTGGAGCTAATAGTGTCATCATCATCATCTATGATTTCTTCTTCCTCTTCTTCATGGGCCCCGTTTCCTGATAAAGCAGAATTGTTGGCTGGCTGTGGGTTCTGCACAAGTATATTGATTGAAGAGGACATATGAGTTGGAAGTGAAGAACTGACACTTGGTGGTGCAGTAAGTGGTGGTGCCTGATTGAGCAAAATTATGTTGGGAGTCAGATGTGCTGGGGCCGAAGAAACCAGCACAGTCTCACTCCCTGGTGTTTGGCTCGGTGTTACCTGATTCGCAGAAGGGATCACTTTCTGTGCTGGTGTGATACTTGCTAATGGGGTCGATTCATTGCTAACACCAGGTGCGACATCCGAAATAGCAACAGAGCCTGGGCTAGGCTGGGCCTGTGTGGTGCTATTTGGCAAAGACTCCTTTGCAGGTAGAATCTCAGAGCAGAAAATGACATCATCATCGCCATTGTCATCATTGTCCTCATCATCATCAGAATCGGTAACAATGATCTTTTTTGTTTCATAATCTTCAGCAGACAGGGAAAAAGACTCCGTTATAATAGGCATGATTGTGGTCCCAGCATCTGGACCTTCATCTTTTGATTTCTGTATCTCAAGGTTCTTGTCATTGGAACCAGGAGGTAATGGCTCTGCATTGCCATCCTGAACTGCACTTGAGATGCTTTTCACCTGTGACAATGGCATACCAAGCTCGGCTATAAATTTCACTCCTAATAACTGCCCTGACTTAATTAGCTCATCAAGCAAGTCTGATCTCACTCGGACAATCTTAGAACTATAAATGTAATTGAGAATTTCTGCAAAGATCTCTGCTCTGATAAAGCTTAGTTCAACCACTTGCCCGGCAACTGAGAAGAGCTGATGAAAGTATGTACTAGAAGCTGAGAGAATATTCCTGTGGGCCCGGAATTTTCGGTCTTCCACGATCACAGTCACATCACAGAAGAGTCCGTGGCCACGCTGCTCATTCAAGGAGTGAAGCAGATTTCCAGAATATTGAGTATCTGTAGCAGAAATCAGTTTTCTACTCTCCATGCCTGCCAGAGAAAGGGAAGAAGAGAGGTCAGAACAGGATCAGGCAAGAAAAACAGAAGTGTGTGCTCATTTAGAATTTAAGCTACTGTGTCATTAGCGAATTTATTCACATGCTAACATAAGGTTGGAATAACATTTTTGGGGGATTGTATGTGAATTGTTTGGGGTTCTGTCCCAAATTTTATGGTTTTCCCATGAAGCACCCTTGCACCCCCACTCCCTCCTCCACACAAAGCTATATAGCTTTAGAGTCATCTCCTCAGTTACATTCCTCTGACATTCTGATACACCCATCAGCACAAAATCATCTTTAAAAACTAGAACAAATTTCCTTTTCAAAAATAATAGTTTTTTTTAAACATTCGTGGTGGGACTTATTTTCTTTTTACTAATTTTATTCAATCACTTCTCTGTCTTTTTTTAACCACTCTTTAATATGTGAGTCACAAAACATTTGGCATCCCAACCAACTTTCATTGTACAATCCAGGGACATTAACTAGGTCCCTCACACTGCTCAACTATCACCTGGAACAGAAGGAGAGTGCCTCACTGAAGCCTGGGTGTTCTTTTCTCCCTCCCTCCCTCACACTGGGCTGCCCACCTCTGGGAGCTATTAATGAATTCTGATCTTCATACACCTGACTACTCCAGATGTTTCATATCAGTGGGATCAGGAGGAATTTTGTCCTTTTGTGACAGACTTATTTCACTCAGCATGTTTTCGAGGTTCATTGTAATGTTCGTCAACATTTCAGAAAAACCCTCAGCATGTATACACACACACACACACACACACACACACACACACACACACGCTATCTCATTTGCAATGGAATTCATGGAATGTCAGAACAGCTTACCATACACAATACAGAGTGCAAAGTATGTATTCTCCCTAAAAGTTAACCTCAGCCACCCTCCATGCATGAAGGTTAAGCATTCTGCTGCTGCTAATGCAAAGGTTGGTGGATTGAACCCACTAGCTGCTCTGAAAGAGAAAAGAACTCTTGACCAATCCCCAGAAAGTCGAGAAAATCCTGTAAGGTTACTGTGAGTCCGAATCCATTCAGTGACATAAGACTACTATCTTTAAGAACACAGTCAAAAGCTACTTTCTGCAACCTGCACCTGAATCCAGCATTCATATGCACGGGAAATTATTACTACTTTCCCATGATTTTTCTCTTTTTATCTAAGTGAGGTGCTTTGTCTTGATAAACTATTAAATATCTTTCTTACTGTCTATGTCTTTATTCTCTTTAATGATTAACCCTTTAACCATGGAAGATTTTTTAGCCCTTTCCTTCAGCTCTCTCCCTTTATCACCCCAGAAAACTCAAAACCAAACTCAAAGTCATTGAGTCCCTTCCAAGCCCCAGGCAGAGCAGAACTGACCCTTTGGGTCTCTGAGGCTGTAAACTTTATGGGAACAGGAAGCCTCATTTTTCTCCCTCAAAGAGGGCTGGTAGTTTCAAACTATTGACCCTGCAGTTAGTAGACCCTCTGAACCATAATCCCCTGAAGTGAATTGTGAAAGAGAGTATCAAGTAAGTCAACAGCTGCTATTGTGAAAGGTAGGGGGAGTAAGTTTTCAGTTTTCTATGCTTACAAGTGTAAAAACAGGAAATATTTTGTTTTGTTACTTAAGAATTATGTGCACTGGGTGTGAAAACATTTTTCATACCAAGGGGGTGGTAGAGATGAAAACATGAATTTATTGGAACAGAACAGACATCATTCTAGAAAAAGGGAGAGACATCAGTTTATATAGAGCATGGCCACATTACATACTCCAAACACCCCCTGCCCCTTGCTTTGCAAAAGATATTCTAATAATGATTCTAAGAGATGTGGAAGAGAAAATGTGTGTGTGTGTGTTTGCAAATAAGTGATTCCAAAGACCAGGCCACTATGCAAAAACAAGCATATGAAACGGAAGATGACCACATCAGATCGCAAAATGGAGAACAACTCTTAACGATATGTATCTGCCAAATTACATCGTGGAACAACTTTCCAAAACATTGTTCTATCAAACTGCCCAAAGGTCAAGAATCATACCCCAGTCCAAATGCCACATTAAGGCCACGATCAAAGCCAAGGTAACTCTCACTTCACACCCAATATTCTTTACTCCTATAGGGTACTCCTTTATCCACAAAATAGTCGGAGAGGTATTTTTTCACTGTGACAGTTGAATTGTTGGCTAGTGAGAGTGCTTATAAGTGAGGTATAGAAGTCTATGTATCTATATATGAATAGATGAACATGAAGGGACTTTAAAAAGTTTGTGGGGAAATTCTGTGATCTTTTTTCCATTTTCCCACCAACGCTTTGAAGTCCCCTTGCAAAATTAAATGTTAACAATGAGTTCATAAATACTGTTGGCACCTTAACAATTTTACTATGAATATTCTGCCCCTTTAAAGTTACCAAAATAGCACCGCTGTCCCAGGGTGTCAGTTAAGGGTGTTAATACTGTCCTATACACAGTGTGGAAGGTGGAATGTCTGAAACATCTGAAATTTCTCACAATAATAGTTTAAGAACAATAAATAGCAAGAAGCCTCAAAGTCATGGATTACACAAGGCTTATCTGTTGGGAGAAGATGCTTGTTCACAGCACCCAAGAATCTCAGGTTACCAAAAAGACACTCATTGGAGAGGGTGACCTTTGGACAGCATGCTGCTGAAATGTGGTGATTTCATCAGAAGTCACTTTTTAAGAGGTGAGATTGTCGAGACCTGTTCCTGCAAATTGTCACCAATGCGCAGTTTAGTTTTTCCTCAATGTGGACACTAGTGGAAATGCCCATACTCAGATAACACGAGGGTTTGGTTTCATTTTGTTTATAGGTTTCCCCCTTGCCCCCTGTCAGGGCATGGGAACCCACCCCAAGATTCACAACTTGACCTGGAAATGTCGGTGGGCACCCTGGGGCGGGGGCATATCTTGGACCTAGGGCAGGTACATGGAGGGGCTGGGGAAGGTGGAAGAGAGTGCAGAGGGAGGAAAGTCCCGGGCGGGCATGGGGGGAGGCACACGGGGGGGGGGGCGACGACGCAGGGGATGAGGGGAGGCAGGTTCTGTCCGACATGACACTGACACGAGGTAGCAGCACCCCAGATCCCCTCCTCCAATGCCCACTTCCCACTTTGCCCCAAGCTGGCTGCAGCTGAGCTTCTGAGCCTCCCTTCCCATGAAAAGACAGCTCCAAGCACAGGGGGGCTGAGGTGCAAACAGCAGGGAGAAGAGGGGTAGAGGGTGGCAGGGAGAGTGGGAGCTGGCGAACAGAAGGGTGAGGTGTTGCGAGGGACGCTGCCGAGCAGGCGGCATTGTTAAGCCTGGGGAAGGGGGCAGGAGGGGAGGATGGGCCGCCTGAGGGGCTGGAGAGCAAAGAGGAGGCGAGGAGCCAGAAAGGGGGGGACCGAAAGGGCAGGCAGAAGGGCGAGAAGGACCAAGGGGGTGTCAGTGGCGGGCTCCCTGAGCCCCCGGCCTACGGGGCAGGGACGGCCCCTCGAGCCCTGGCGGCGTCGGCGCCGAGGCCCTGCAGGTCCGCTCACTCCGGGGCCCACACAAAGGAAGGGCTGGGGAGCACTGCCTCGCCTCGGCCGCTTCCTGGTTCCGGAGAGGAGACCGCACGGGCGGGCGGGCTGGCGGGCGAGGGGCCCCGGAGTCAGGGAGCAGGCGCGCTCCTTGGCGCCCCCTCCCCCGCCAGGCTGGGGCCAGCTCCTCACCTGCTTCCTGGCGCCACCGCTCCTCCTAGGGCCGCGCGGAAGGGTGGGAGTCCGCCAACAACGGGGAGCGGGACTCCCCGGCGATCCGACTGCTGCTTTGAACAGCGCTCCAGTCCGGGCCGACGTCAACGCCGCCGCGGTCACAGCTGCCCCAAGCCGCCGACAGAGGGCTCAGCGCAGAAGCGCGGCTTTGAACTCTAAGGCTCCCTCCCTCCCTCCGCCCGCTGGACCAGCTCGAGCGCTTCCGGAGAGCTCCGAGCTCTCTGTAGGCGGCTGGGCTTAGGCACCCTATACTGCTTTCGGCTCTTTCCGGAAGGGGCGGAGGAAGACTGGGAAGCTGTTGGAGTACTTGGCTTTTTCTGGAGGGCGAAAGGGTGGGAAAAAAAGAACAGGAACTTTCGGGTAGTGCGACCCCAGGCAGTTAGGAGCGAAGGCAAATTTCGCCCCCTGGAACCTAAAAAAACATCGCTGCAAGGTTTTAGGGTACAAAAACTTGTCTACGCTCTCCAGTTTTCATTTCTGTGCCACGTTTGACGTTGACTCCCCTCTGTCAATTAGCCTGTCTGCTGCGTGATCGCTGTTGCTAGGGAGTTGATGCCGACTGCTTTAGACCCCCCTGCGTCACTCAGGAGAAATGCTCTTGATTGATCACTAGGGGAAGGCTTTGGACTATACAAACAGAAAGATCAAACTCACCAGCCACTCCTCCTTCTTGTGCCAGCATAGAAACAGACAGAAGAAAGGATTTTGTACACGCTCTACAAGCACCCTTCCCCCCCCCAAAAAAAAAAACACCCCAGAAACAAGCACACTGCTGTCTAGTCCTTTCAGACTCCTATTGCCCTCTAAGGCAGTGGTTCTCAACCTTTCTAATGCCACGACCCTTTAGTACAGTTCCTCATGTTCTGGGGAACCCACAAACATAAAAATATTTTCATTGCTGCTTCATAACTGTAATTTTGCCACTGTGATGAATTGGGCGACCCCTGTGAAAGGGTCGTTCGACCCCAAAAGGGGTCGTGACCCACAGGTTGACAACCGCTCCAATATGGGCTCCCAGGGCCCTAAATCTTTATGTGAGCAGACAGCTTCATCTTACCTCCAAAGAGTGGCTGCTTGGTGTGGAGCCTCGGTGTTATTGTGAGCAGTCCAACACTTAACCAGGGGCTCTTTTATAAAAGTGTAGACAATGGCAGACTAAGTAATGGCATTTGAATTGTATCTTGAAAGAGCAACCATATTAATATTTAAAATTTACATTGACATTGTTAATTTACTCTTCTGATCTCCATAGCATTTCATCTTTAGCGTGCCTTAGTGTCTTGCAAGGAGCCCTGGTGGTGTAGCGATTATGATTTGGGCTGGCATTCTCAAGGTCAACACCAGCTGAAGCCACCAGCTGCTCCGAGAGAGAAAGAAGGCACTTTCTACTCCCAGAAGGAATAAGGCATATCAGTCTCAGAAATGCACAGAGGAGGCACCGCTGCACTGTCCTATGGGGCCACTATGAGTCGGCATCAACCCAATGGCAGTGCGTTTGCACGTATGGCATCTGGTAAATGTTTACTATTTAATAAATGGATACCTGAGAGAGCCCCATCATTTTAAATCCTCTGGTTAAGACCTCTGACTAAATACTATGATGAATGAAGTGATAACTATTTGGAGAACACACTCTTTCCTTTTGGCCTGTGTATTGAACATGTTCAATAAAGGAACCCAATAATAGCCTTTTCTCTGCCATTGAAGGTCACACGACATCTTCATTTTCTTTTTAAAATGATATGCAAAGAATAATATTGCATCGGTTTCCCCAAAACTTGCATTTGCATTTATACACCCGTCAATTAGAATTCTTGTGATTTCCATTAAAAATCTTGTTGAACAGGTCTATCTGTCAGTAGCTTAGTGGACCAAAACTAAAACTAACAGAGTCTCTGGATGGCACAAATGGTTAAGTTATCAACAACTAACTGGAAGGTTGGTAGTTCAAATCCACTCAGAAGCACCAAGGAAGAAAGGCTTGCCTCAGAAAGGTCACACCCTTGAAGCCCCCTTGGAGGACAGTTCTCACCTGAAATATATGCTTGATGGCAACTAACAAAGACTGAATTATGATGAAAATGTTCATTCACAGCGCAGGAAATCTTCTCTTTCATACTGGTCATGAATGCTCCCCACCTTCAACACGGCAGGAATGAAACTAACATTAAAATGCTATCTATAATTAAAGGAGATCTAGTGATAAGGACTGGGCAGTGTTTTGTTCTCTTGTACAGAACGGAACCCAATTTATTGGCACTGAACAACAACAGCAACGATCAAGAGATAGTTTGGCTTATGAGATGGATTGACATAGTGGTTGCAACAATGGGTTTGAGCATAGGAATGAGTGCTAAGATGCCACAGGGTCAGGCAGTGTTTCCTTCCGTTGTACATGGAATTCTTTGACTCAGAACCAATTCAACAGCACCTAACAAATGATAAGGAATAGAATTGTACTTCTAGGAAAGCAGAACAACCCAATAAACTCAAGGAACCTCGATAATTGTCCTTGGCTCAGGATCATTGAAAAGTGTGGTTAAGTTTCTAATTCTCAAATCTATCTATCGTTGAAGAAAAGAATTCACAGTTACTTCACTTTTTGGTTTCTTTTTACCTGCAAGTTTAACCCTCCTCCAAATACCCTCGTCTAGGTGTGCTCGAAAAGTCGATTGCAATCTTGTCGATCACAAATATGTTGGTAGATTGCATGGCATTAAAAAAAAATAGATGTAAGCCTAGCATCAATCCAGTCACTTAACTGATACAAAGCACAGCCAATCATACGCAATTTTAGGTGTCAAACGCATGTGCAAACGACTGCACTAAGTGCAGCAAAACTGACAAGCTAAGCTATTGCCAATTTTTGGAACTTGTCTTTTTTCTCGTAAATGTATGAAAGGGTATTAAAATGAGCAGGGGAGCTGAACCAAGTAAGAAAACAAAAACGTATCACTTTAATATGGAATGGGAGATTTTGACACTACAAGCCAACATTCAGCTAAAGTCCAGAGCACATGAATGGTTCTGGAACTTACTCGTAGAGGGAAAGTACCCAAACATGAGAAAATGTGCTACCTCCTGTACTGCATTATTCGGCTCTACTTATTGATGTGAGTCAGCCTTTTCCCATATAAAGATCGTTAAGTACTGTTCCACCATGGCTGATGATCATTTGGAAGTGTGCTTGAGGCTGTCTGTCAGCAGCTACTGTCCGGACTATGCATCCCTGGCTCATTCCATTCAGTACAAGCCATCTGAGTAAAATCAGGTAATGAAAAAAATATACATAGTTAATTGTGTTGTGTTGTACAATATGGGTTCATGCGGTTATGCAAAATACATAAGCATACATTATACCTACAAAGAATTCTCAATGCATTTATGAATAAATGTAATAAATAAATAATATATATTTTGCATTTTTGTAGTTGATAGATTATTTTGACTTGATCATTTTATAAGTAGTTCGCATGCTGAAAAAGTTTGAGCACCCCTGCCCAAGTCCATTTTAAAGAGAACTTTTTATTAAATAGGGAGTTGTTTCACATTTCAGAAAGTTGTTTGAGTGGCTGATAATAAAGCTTGTCAGATTTAATAACCACATTGTTAGGGCTTGCTTGACTTGTTTGAACTTAACTGTGAAATTTACAAGAAGATCTGATGGCTCTGCACTCATTGTTTGCCCACCAATTCCCCTTGCCCTCCTCCCACCTCCTTCCCTGATTATAGCATTGATTCAGTCATTGTCTCTATGCATCCATTCCTCTGTGCTTCATAACCTGGGAAACATAACAGAAACAATAAAAAACAAAACAGAAAAAATAATAACCTAAAGATAAACATAAGGAGTAAGAAAGAAAAGAACACCAATGATATTTTTAAAGCCACAGAATAAATTCTGTCTTGAAACAAAGTGAGAAATATTTACGTGTAGAACAAATTCAGGATGGGTTAAGAGGGAGGTCAACATGACCAAATATCATACTATCCTGTAGTTCGATCCAACATAATCAAGTTTTCAATGATCTCCATCTGATATTAGAGCTGCTCATGTTCCTCAGCTTGGTCAGAGGGGATCTGCAAGCTGCTTAATCTGACTAGATGACCTGCAGATAGATTTTGGACTCCCCTACCCTTCCACAAATTGGATGTTCACAATTTAAGCTCTGATATTTTTCCCTTCATCGTATTTGGTTTTCGTTACCGTCATCTTTGGATCACACAGGCTGGTGTGATTCTCCAATGTGGACTTAATTGAATAAAAGCCTTTAAGACCCGAGACACTATTCCAGTTGATAGTCAGGCATCATCTGCTTTCTTCATACTTTGCTGTAGCACCTTATCTTCAGGGGTCTCTGCATGAAGGCCAGTATAGAGCAGGGCTGTGCTATAAGAACTAGTTCTTCTTAGATTGGGGCTAGAGTTAAGTTCCCAAGAACTTTTTGAAGCCCCCTTTGATCTGTGTGTTCTTCATTTGTAAAATATGGGAGTAAAATATCACCTATCACAGGGTTCCCTGAGGATTAAATGAATTAACTATGTAAAATGTAAAACTGCTTACAGTGTCCAGGCGGATTAATCTGAGTTCTCTAGACAAGCGAAACCAGTGATACTTATATGTGTATGTATATAGGAAGAGCTTTATATCAAGAAATGATTCACACATACAAATGGGTAACTTCAGTTCAATTCTGTGGCTCAGGTGGCAAGCTGGAGGCCTCTCCAGATCTGTGTAGCTGCAGGGGCCAATGAACCAAGAAGCAGTAGGATGAACCAGGAATGATGCAGGCTGTTGTTGGATTCAATCCATTCAGCCGCCACTAGCCTGCTGACACACAAGGCCAGGGCTTTCTCCTGTGGACCCCCTGAAGGGTTCAAATGATCAGCCTTTCCTTAAACAGCTCAGTGTTAACCCCTTGGATTACCAGTGCTTTTTTCCTGTTACCTAATCCGTGCCAAGTATGCCCGCTTTTCCACCATTGTAACCTTTTCTTTTTATCCCCAATAATTTTCCCTTGAAGTTACTTGTTAAATACTTCAAATTGTTCTTTTATTCCAAAAACTTTCCAAAGGCAATATAGTAGGATGTATCCCGTTCCAGGGAGTAAATATGCACTTACTACCAAAAACGTTATCTATAAAAACAGGCAATAGGCTGCAACTTATTTCCAACATGAAACATTTGAGGGAATATACTACTCATGGCTCTTTGGTGCAAAATTTATTTAGCAATATAAAATCAATTAAATTAGAAATAAGTTAAAATAAAATGCAAATTAAGAATGGAGATTTTGCAGGGAGGCAGTCTATATGGAGGACTCAGACCAAACAACAGGGTTGGTCATAATTATATAGCAGAATAAAATATTATATATGCTCACACTATAAAAATCAATTCAGGATTTTAAGCTACTCTTAGATCTACCCCCCAATCTAAACATAATTTGTTCATATAGGATAGCCATGTTTGATTCTCACCCCCGTGATGATATCATTGAAGATATGGGTGCTACAAATAGATGGCGAGCAGCTATAAAAAAAAAAAAGAGTAACACCATGAGATCCTCCCTCCTGGTCCTGAAGGAAATCTGGGGACTGCCCCTCGTAGCCTGAAGTCCATTCTTAGGGCTCCTCAGGGGCTTGGTGACTCGCTTTACTTCAATTCCTAATTTGTTATGCTCTAGCCCCACTGTCTCCCCGCCACGTGTCCCCGTTACTGGCCCCTGTCTCTGTATGCTCCAGCTAGGGGACAATATGTTGAGTTGTTGGTAGTCCCACAATCCTCTCGGTGCCTTAGCAGCTCCATGCAGGGACCTCATCCTCTGGGCTTCGTGAACCCATAGGGATTATAGGCTGACTGCCCTTTTAACTTTTTCCTACTTGGTTTGCTTCCTTCCATCTAGGTTTGGTAAGTTCATTCCTTTCCCTCACCAGAAAGTCAAGTGTCATTCTCTATGGCACTCACTTCCAAGGTGGGGGTCAGGCTGGTTATGTTTGGGGCTGGCCCTGTAGTCCAGACTTTTTCTGCATCCCTTCATGTGTTATGTTGCCCTCCTGGTTTGGCATGCCACGGTGGAGTCAGTAAGCTCGTTCCATGGTTTGGACATGGAAGGAGGTCTCGGGGAGAAGGCAGTAGGGCCCTGGAAAGTAGAAGAGGAAGAAGGAGGTAGGGAGAAGAGTGTGGTGAGCAAACAACTTCATGGACAGGGGAACAGTTAGTGATATTGGCCTATGTATATATGTTTATAAGGCAATACACTGACACTGCAGACAGGCCTTGGGTCTCAGATCATATCTTCCCTCAATACAAGAACACTTTATTCTACCAAACTCTCATTCTGTGATGCTCATACACCTCCTACATGATTGCTGAAGACAAAATGGGTGCATAAGCTAATATGGTGAAGGGAGAGGATGATGACCAGTTATTAAAAGATACAGTGCCTGGGGTTTTAAAGGCTTGACGTTAAGCAAGCAGCCATCCAAAAGTGAAGTAACAAGGCCATATGGGAGAAGCACACCAGTGAATGGGATCATGAGATTTCATTGAGATTGGGCAATGGGCATCAGGAGATTCACAACAAACAGTAACAAGCAAACAAAATTGCTTTGGTGAGAATGGATGGGGGGTTGGAGAGGAGACCCAAGTCCATCTATGCACAATGGAACATTCTCTCACAGAGGGATCACAGGGAGGAATTGAGTCAGTCAGGATGTAATAGAGCACAATATACCTCTGATCCCTTGAGGCCTCACCACACACACCCCCTCCACCCCATTATCATGACCCCAATGCTGCTTACCAGCTTCCCAATCTAGATAGACGGGAACATATACATAGGGATAGGCAAGAAATAAAATGTACAACACATGGAACCCAGAAACAGGAATGGGAATAGAGATACCAAAACGGTAGGGGGAAGTAGGGGAGAGGTGGTGAGGGAGGGGGGTACCAACCTCAATGAATGACACATAAACACACATACACACACACACACACACCATCCAGGGGGAGAAACAACAGAGGTCAGAGGGGAAGGGAGACAGCGACCAGTGTGAGATTTGAAAATAATTAACATTAACAATCTACAGTCCCATTAGGGGTCCATCAAGGTTGGTGGGGAGGGAGGGAAAAACAGAGGATCTGATCCCAAGGGTTCGATGGAAAGTTAATGTCTAGAAAAGAATGATGGAATATATGTATGAATAGACTGGATACAATTGATGTATGGATTGTAAGAAAAGTTGTAAGAGTCCCCCAATAAAAGGATTTTTTTAAACTAATAACATAAAGGTTTGTCTTCAGACAAGCAGCAATTTAAGTGAGGCATCAACTTAGTCCACATGAAAGAAATACACCAATCTGTAATCAAAGGATGATAAATAATAAAACACCAATCCTAAGAAGGAAATAGTATCAGAGCTTAAATTGGAAAGCCTGGTGTGTGGAAAACTATGGATGTCAGACATGGGAGCACAAAATCCATTTGAATGGTCCCGTCATGGATTACGCCTCAGATGAAGCCCCTCTGACCGCTAGTGATGTGCATAACCTTGATGTCAGACAGAGAAGAGAGCACTGTAGTGATGATTATATTAAATAGCTTTGGAAAGAACGGAATAACTTATTTGATCTCCTTTTTGACCCATTTTAAATTTGTTCTAATTTTTAATAGTTTCTGCTTTTTTATTTTTTGTATACAATCATCTGTTTTATTTGAAAACATGTCTTCATGGAGCATCAATTTAGTTATGACCTTGAAACCCACAGTCCTGTCCCAGCAGGCACTGGGTTCTGTGTATGACTTGGGGTGGACTAATCTCTACATAGTGAGGGGAGAAGGGAACAGGGAGGGGAGAAACAGGACCTATGTCTATTTCCTCTTTAGGAATGCAGTCAACGAAAAGGGGCAGCTATTTAGACACACATACCGTTTTTCTAATCTGCCCCCTTTTCTCCATTAGCCGACACTCAAACAGGGAACTCACACTGGTGGGCCAGCTGCAGATGGATAAGACAAGGGCACACACTATGGTCAGTATTCCAACAAGGGCACACACTATGGTCAGTATTCCAATATCTCTGATTCCTCCTGCCTGGCAGCTGACATTTTCCTGTTGTATGAACTCTATAGATTATAGAGGATACAGGGCTGGATCACAATCCCGACAGAGCACCTCCTAGCTTGGCAAACTCTGTTAAGGGAAACAAAGTTAGTGGCTGGGTAGGAATTGCCGCACCATGTCAGACTGACCCGTTGGACTCATTGATTTGGATCCTCTTGACATGACTCTCTATGTCACAAAGACTCAGGATATCTTATTATTAAATCTCATCTTTAAGCGCAGCTGTTTAAAAGTAATCTTTAGAGAAGGCAGCCTGTGTCCTTGTGGCAAAGTAAGAAAACATCTTCACTGAAGTAGAGACTTCCTGTTTACAGCAGTCAAGGATGCCTTGGAGATGATTTAGCTGGGCTAGCTCAAGGATGCTGTTCATGACATTTTATAAAAGTTGATATTTTCTGATTGATGATTTAACCATCTGTACCAAGGCAGGGCTTGAGAAACGAAACTGGAATGGGTACATTGTGACAGATCAGAAACTGCACCACGCTGGTGTGCACAGAACTGGGAACTCACTAGACTCGGGTACTCCATTGGAACAAATACATCCAGACTTCATTCCACCTGAGTGATCACATACAATACCTAGGACACAGACATCATGACAGTTTCAAACGCGGATAGAATTACGTTGCCCTTTCATAGTTATAAATCTGTTTACATTGGTTTGCTCTGCATTCCACGCATTGGTGGTTGTTTTAAATCCTCTTTTACACTATCATCTTCAGAGAATTCCCCCAAGGCAAATACTCAGAGAAGCAAGCCTTACACATGTATATTTCCCTTAGATTACTTTTGGCTAATGGCGGCAGATCACCATGGATTGAGAGGAGAGTTGACTGATATTTCTATGCGTCATTTTCTTTCTTGGGGCTCAGGGACAAAGGTAAGGGAGACTGACTGGCACAATTCTTCACCTCTTTAGGGTGAATATTCTCCCGACATTCTCCGCACAACCACAAGGATGATCCCACCAGTAAGAAAAAATGACTATCAAGATCCCCACTATGATGCTGTTGCTAAACACACATCCCCTCTCATTTTATTGGGGGCTGGTACAACTCTTATTACAATCCATACATTGTGTCAAGCACATTTTTATATTTGCTGCCATCATCATTTTCAAAACATTTTCTTTCTACTTGAGCCCTTAGTATCAGCAATTCATTTTTCCCTCCCTCCCCCAACTTTCCTCCCTCCCCCACCTTTCCTCCCTCATGAACCTGTGATAATTTGTAATTTTTTTCATGTCTTGCACTGACCAATGTCTCTCTTCACCCACTTTTCTGTTGTCCGACCCCCCTAGGAGGGGGTTATACGTACATCATTGTGATTGGTTCCTCCTTTCTAGCCCCATCTTCCCCTTCCCCTCCTGGTATAGCTATTCTCAATGTCTGTGCTGAGGTTTATCTGTCCTAGGTGTTTCCAGCTTTTCCCTCTCCCCTGACCCCCAGAATTATTGGTTCCATTGATTTCTCCTCCAGATTATTTTATCTAGATAGACAGGCAGAGGCAATAATCACAAAAACAAGACTGCCAAAGGAAACAAAACAAAAACAACAAAAAACTGACAACAACAAAAAAGAAAAGTCTACAAATAGTTCAAGGTTTGTTTGTTGACCCTTAGGAGTGTTTTTCTGGTCGAGTCTGATGGGGCACCACGCCCTGACCCCAAAGTTTATTTTTGGTACCCCCTGCGACTTCATTGCTCTGCTCCCCTTGCTGCTCTGTTGCATGCTCTTAGCATTTTCCCCTGAAAAGGTGGGGTCAGATTGGGTACAAGTCACTCACTGTGTCTCCATTGTTGTCCCTTGAAGAACTATGGGTCAGTGGGGGACATTGTGTGTCTTGGTGGGGGCGGTCCTATGGTGCTCTCTGTGCATTGGCTGCACTGAGCAAGAATATTGCCCTCAGGGCTTGGTAGGCCAGGATATGTTCAACTCTCCTTCCCTCTTCTATTTGTTCCTGTTTGCTCTGATCAGATGTGCCCCTCTCCCTGAGCTGAAGCTCCAGTGCTGTCTTCCGAAGTGAATTCTTCTGGGGGTAGGGGGTTTTCCATGTAGTTGGGATTGGGGTTAGCCTGCAGGTCTCTCTATTGCAAATCATCTTTCTCAATGATTGTATGCGTTTTCAACTCACTTTCTCCCTGGAGTGATCCGTTACCACTTTTGGAGCCTGTGGTACTCTGGGGGTCTCCCTAGTCATGTACTGTGCTTCCAGATGCCATCAGGTGGTCCATGATATGGTTGTGTGTCACACCATCTATATTTGTTGGTACCAGAGTTGTCAATTCAGTGGCCTCATCTGGCTCTTAACTGGCATGTGGGGTCATGGTGGTATCTTCTGTACCCAGAGTTATGGTGCCATCTTCTATACCTTGGGTCACCTGGGCACTTTCTGCACATGGGTTCACCATGCCATCTTCCATATTTGGGGTCACTTGGTCCTCTTCTGTCCCTGTGGGGACTGTCTTCTCCCGGTTGACTCCTGGTGGCTCCTTTGGCCAGGAACCAGAGAAAAGTCCTTTCCAATATGAAGAGCAGACCCAGCACATTCAGCAGTCTCTGGTGGATGGTGAGATCTCTTTGGGGCTCAACTGATAGTGTTTGAGTTGGGCTAAAAGGCTCGGAGCCCCCAGACCCTGGATTGAAGGAAAGGAGAGTTGGGCAGGAATGTGGAGGAGCAAAAAGGCCCTGCACTGGACCCCCCAACTTCTTTAGCCTGTGGCAGCTGACCATAGAGAAAGTAATTTCACAGTTCTGAACTTTTCAGAGTGGACTTAGCATTTATCTCTCAAAAGAGGGTGGGGAGGATCCGGGTCTTTAAGGTGGTTACAGGCAGAGGCAGGCTGGAACCCTCCTTCTCTCCCTAGGCTTCATTTGGCCTCAATGATCTCCAGGCCAGGTTTAATGTTACAGGCCTGCAGCTGCAGAGGCAGGGTAAGGGGGAGGGGGAGCCTAAGTGCTTGAGAGTGCTTTTTATTTTCTGCCACTGCAGGAGGCCCTGGGGGCACTGGTCTCCTGCTGTTTTCTTGATTGTAGTTTTCTTTTCTGATCTATTTTGTTATTGTTGTTCTCTCTCTCTCTCTCTCTCTCTCTCTCTCTCTCTCTCTCTCCCTCCCTTCCCTCCCTCTCATTTTCTTTTTCAGTATCCAAGAGAGAGAAATCTATAGAGATAGTAACTGCAGTAATGGCTTATTGAGATTATGGGAGGAGAGGTTGGAGGGAAATGGGAAGCTAATAACATTTTCTTCATAAGCAGGAATAAAATGTTCTATGCTCTAGAATTGAGTGTAGTGATATTTATGTAACTTTTTAATATGACTAAACTATGGAAGTTTCTCATATATGAATTATATAACAAAATGATTTTTAAACAATCATATTGTGGGCACATACAACTCTTATCACAATCCATACAGACATCCATTGTATCAAGTACATGTATACATTTGTTGCCATCATCATTTTCAAAACATTTTCTTTCTACTTGAGCCCTTGGTATCAGCTTCACATTTTCTCCCCTTCCTTCCCCACCCTCTCTCCCTCATGAATCCTTGATAATTTATAAATTAGTATTATTTTTTCATGAATTACACTGAATGATGTCTCCATTCACCCACTTTTCTGTTATCCAGTCCCCTGGGAGGGGTTATATGTAGATCATTGTAATCGGTCCCCCCCTTTTTCTCCCCACCTTTCTCTTACCCTTCTGGTATCGCTGCTCTCATTATTGATTCTGAGGAATTTATCTGTCCTCGAGTCTCTGTGTTTCCAGCTCTGATCTGAACCAGTATACATACTGTAGCCTGATTTGTAAGGTAGAATTGGGATCCTGATATTGGGGGGTAGAAAGCATTAAAGAACTACAGGCAAGTTGAATGTTTCATTTGTGCAACACTGCACCCTGACTGGCTTGTCTCCTCCCCGTGACCCTTCTGTAAGGGGATGTCCAGTTGCCTACAGGCGGGCTCTGTGTCGTCACTCCACACTCCCCCTTATTCACAATGATATGATTTTTTCATTTTTTTATGTCTGATACCTGATCCTATCGACACCTTATGATCATACAAGCTGGTGTGCTTCTTCCATGTGGGCTTTATTGCTTTTCAGGTCGATGGAGGTTTGTTTCTCTTCAAGCAGCTAAGACCCCAGATGTCATATTTTTGTTTGGTTTGGTTTGGTTTTTTGGGGGAGCATCACTGCCCTCTGGTGGTGGGAATAGGAGGCCCAGCCTTGCTGCTAGAGAGCTGCTGCTGCTGTATCTGAACTTCCAACCCAGTCGGCCGCAGTCCCTCACACAACCACTACACCACCAGCGCTCAGCCTCAGATGTCATATTTTTGATACCTGGGTACTATCAGCAATGGGGCCAGAAGGTAGAGGGGGGAGAAGGAGGTAAGGACAAGGGTGTGGTGAGCGAATGCCTTCATGGACAAGGGAACAGCTAGGTAAGTGGAACCAGCATCTAGGAGAGGGTAGCGATCCTGTGAGTATTAGACCAACACCAAGTTAGTGGAGAGGAAGCGCTAAGAGGTGGAAGAAGGGGGAAAGTGACAGCGGGCCAGGAGAAGGCAAAGGGAAACAGAGGCAAGCTCTAGAAGCAAAGACATAGATAGGCAGATTAACAGAGGTGTGCACCTATGCACATATATTAATCCATAGCAATAGTGGTATGAATCTATTGTACATATATTTATAAGACAAATACACTGAGACTGCAGACAGGCCTTGGGCCTCGGGCTCATATCTTCCCTCAGTACAAGAACACTTTGTTCTCACAAATTTACATTCTGTGATGCCCCCTCCCCCCCCAGTGATCACTGAAGACAAAATGGGCACATAAGCAGATGTGGTAAAGACAGAGATTGGTGCTTGGCTATTAAAAGATATAGTGTCTAGGGTCTTAAAGGCTTGAAGTTACATGAGCAACCATCCAACAGGGAAGCAACAAGCCCACATGGAAGAAGCACACCAGCCACTTGAATCACGAGGCATCATCGAGACCAGGCAATGGGCATCAGAACATTCACAACAAACAGTAAACAAACAAACAAAAAAATGCATTTGGTGAGAATGGAGGGGGGTTGGAGCCCTTCAGTGGACAATGGATCATTCCCCCACAGAAGGGTTGAAAGGAGGGGTTGAGGCAATCTGGGTGCAGGAGAGCACTATTAGGTCACCAAAGTACCTCTGATTCCTTGAGGCCTCCTCACTCCCCCACCCGGATTTGCTTCCATGACCCAGTGCTGCTTCCCACTCTGGACTGGATGGGGACATGTACATTGGTATAGGTAAGAGAGAAAACTCAGAACACATGGAACCCAGAAACAGGAATGGGGATAGAGATTCCAAAGGGTATAGGGGGAGCTAGTGGTGGGGGGAGAAGTGGGAAGGGATGGAGGCACCAATTGCAATGAATGGCACATGACCACACAGCTCCATCCAGGGGAAAGAACAACAGAAACCAGAGGAGAATGGAGACAGCAGTCAGTCTGAGTTTTGGAAATAATTAACAATCTACAATTCCATCAGGAGTCCACGAGGGTTGGAGGGGGGAGGGAGGGAAAAAGGAGGAGCTGATCCCAAGGTCTCAATGAAACTAAATGTCTAGAAAAGAATGATGGAATATATGTACAAATATGCCAGACATAATTGATGTATGGATTATGAGAAGAGTTTTAAGAGCCTCCAATAAAATGAAGAAAAAAACAAAACAAAACAAGAAAACCCTTGAATATCCCCCCCCCCAAATGAAAGAGAAGAAAATGATGATGGTGAAATATGTGCAAATGTGCTTGACACACTGGATGAATATATGCCATGTGATAAGAGATGTAAGAGCCCCCAATAAAAGTAAGAAATGAATTAATTAAAAAACGAATTGGAGCCCTCATGGTTTAGTTGCTACACGTTGGGCTGTGATCTGCCTGGTAAGCAATTGAAAATCACAGAAACCATATAGAGTTACATTTTCAAAAACTCACGAGCAGTTCTACCCTGTTCTAGAGGGCGCTTATGCGACATCATTGCATCCACAGCAGTGAATCATCTTTTTAAGACAGGACAAAATCCACTCGTTTGTTCACTTTTAAAATACATAATATCTAGTACCTGCTTTTTGCCAGGTAATATTCTAAATATTGTAGATACAGTGCAATAGTTGTTATGGAGATGACATTCTATTGTTCGTGAAACTTACATTTTAACCGGAGAGCTATACAATAAACTTATGTTTGTGTATTGTCTTAAAGAGTTCTAGTAGTATAATGATTAAAGTGCTCAATTGCTAACCAAAATGTCAGTGATTCGTACCCGTCAAACATTCTGTAAAAGAAAGATGCGAGAGTTTATTTTCATAGATTCCAAAACCAAACTCACTGTTATTCGCTCGAAGTCAACTCACAGTGACCCTATAGGACCTGCCTCTGTAACTCTTTATGGGAATAGAAACCCCCATCTTTCTCCCTCAGAGCAGTTGGTGGTTTCAAACTGCTAGCCTTGCAGTTAACAGCCCAACTTATAACCACTAGCCACCAGGGCTCCATCCAAAAAGATTACAGCCTCGGAAACCACATGGGGTGATGTAATTCTGTCCTATAGCTGGCTATGAGTCATAATAGACGCAATAGCAACAGGTAATGTATATGTATTGTCTACATATATGTATATTAAAAATTTCCAATAAAAGATATTGGAATTTTCTCATGGACTTTTTTGAGGTCCCTCACATCGTATGAATAAAAATAAACAGGGTACAGGGATGAGTAATGACAAGGATGCTCTTGTGAATGGCGTAGTTAAGGGTCAGCCTGTGGATGCGGTGAAATAGTCAAGCCAGGACAGCAAGAACTCAGTGAGACTGCCTTGATCTGGGTCTCAAAAGTTCTTTGCTTTTAACAAAGAGCAACATCACCACTTTTCTATCACCTGTTTTAGTGGGAAATATTTGAGCTTTCCTTCTTCAGACAGCTTACACTTTACACAAGTTCTGTGTTTTTCCAATTTTACTGCATTTGAGCACACAGCGGAATGAACTAAGAGAACAAACAAACGAGTGTCCGGATAATGGCCTTCTAAACAGTGGAACAGGTCAAGGTCCTGAGCTAAAGATGACCAGTAACATATCTTGGAATGTTGGCTTAATTACATATGATCTTTTTTTTGTGGGGGGGGGCATTACTGCTCTCCGGTGGTGGGAGTAGGAGGCCCAGCCCCACTGCTGGAATTGAACCTCCATCCCAGTGGGCCGCAGTCCCGCGCACGACCACTATGCCACCGGGGCTCAGCCCTATTACTTATGATCTTGTGGGAGAACATGTACCATGGAGAATTGTGGGAGTTCTTGGTAAGAATGTGTTATCACAAACTTTTTTAAAATAAAAAATCATGTTATTGGGGCTCTTACAGGTTTTATGATAATCCATACAGTCATCCATTGTGTCAAGCATATTCATACATGTGTTGCCTTCATCATTTTCAAAACATTTTTTCTACTTGATCCCATGTTATCAGTTCATCGCCCACCCCCCTTCCTCATAAAACCTTGGTAATTTATAACTTATTGTTTTTATTGTGTTTGCTAGGAAATTGTTTTAATGACCTATAAATATAAACTATATAAGAAATATAAAACTTCAATAATTAGATAGCTGCTATATCATAAATTCTCCTGTTTTTCCACATGTTTTCACTGGAGGACAAATGAAGTTAGATATGACCTAAATATTCCCGGAAGTACTGTTTTTGATATCTGAGACTAATTCTTTATGAAAGCAGAAACCCGAAGTAGTTAGTGGGTTTGAACTGCATCACAAAACTTTTGCAGGATTTTGAAGAAAGGCCTAAGGAAGTCAAGCTTGTTTACATTCATTGTTTATATTGCTTACATTAAGAAAAGAAGGGCAGTGGAATGATCTCAATACATCTTACCTATTGGGAGGACAAGGGCAAGAATAAAGCTATAATTAGTAAAGTTCCAACAATACTTTTTGGTCAAGAGAGGGAGAGTTTGGTATTTTCTGGTTGGCATTAAAAATCTCTTCCACCCCTCCCCTTGAACGTACTGCAGTTTAATCAATTCTGACAAATAGCAACCATGAGATTCGTTCTCTGTATGAAATACAGAGAACTTCCAAGGCTATAAATCTTCCAGGAGCAGAGAGCCCCATCTTTCTCCTGTGGTCAGGGTGGCACAGTGACCTTGCCTGAGGTTGCTATTTTGTGAGATTTTTTTTATATACAATAGAAGAAGAGCATGGCCTGATAGTGGGGAATAGATCCATTTCTAGATATCAGGGGATGCCCCGTTTCCTTTCTCAAGGGACAAGTAAAAAGATCTTTGACTATAAGGAACAATTATGGAGAAAGAAATTGTTTTGTATTGTATTATTTTTGTAGAAGACATATTTAAACAAAAGTGGGTTTTTTCTTCTTCTCTAAGCTCAAGTTTAAATGGACTTATTGACTCAATGGCAGTTTGTTGTTTTGAGTCTATGTTTTTATTAATGATCTAGCGTTAGAAAAAAAGGAAGAACATGTTCAGCATATCTTAAATCAAAAGAACTGAAAAAAACTCAAATTTCCCTTGCAATATTTAAAGATTTTATGGGGAAAATATTGAATTGTGTAGAAACCATCCAAAGAAGATGGAAAGAATACACAGAGCCACTTTACGCAAAGG
Source organism: Nesogale talazaci (assembly GCA_004026705.1). Classification (NCBI taxonomy): domain Eukaryota; kingdom Metazoa; phylum Chordata; class Mammalia; order Afrosoricida; family Tenrecidae; genus Nesogale; species Nesogale talazaci. The sequence continues at coordinate 177,643 of PVJH01001054.1, forward strand.
AACTGGTAGACATTCCACCATTTAAAGAGGTAAATATGAGCAAGAACAAATGGTGCTGAAGGAAGAAGTCCAAGATTCACTCAAACCCAAAAACAAGGCTCCAGGAATTAATGAAATACCAACTGAAATGTTTCAAGAAGTTTATTAAGCACTGGAAGCCCTTGTTTTTATGCCAGGAAATTTGGAAGACAGCGAGTTGACCAACTACCTGGAAGAGATCCATATCTGTACCCATTCCAAAGAAAGGTGATGCAATAGATTCTCAAACTATAGAAAAATATCACTGATATCACATTCAAGTAAAATTTGTTGAAGACCATTCCACAAGGTTGCAGAAGCACATTGACCAGAAGCTGCCAGGGATTCAGACCAGATTTAGAATAGGACGTGCAATAGGGGACATCACTGCTGACATCACATGAACCTTGGCTGAAATCAGAGAGTATTAGAATGATGCTTACTGGTGTTTTATTGACTGTGTGAAGGCATTCGACTGTGCTCCTTTGGAACCTGTGCATGGATCACCTGTGAGAATAAGCGGATACTTCATGCTTTAGAATCAAGAAAGATGTGCATCGGGGTTGTATTTGCTTACCATATATACTAAACCTGTGTGCTAAGCAAATAACCAGAAAAGTTGTATTATATGAAGAATATTTCAGCATCAGGATCAGAAGACTTCTAAACAACCTTCTATATGCAGATGATACAACCTTGCTTGCTGAAAGCGAGGAGGACTTGAAGTGCTTGCTCATGAAGATCACAGATCTAAGACATCAATGTAAAGAAGACCAAAACACTCAAAACTGGACCAAAAGGCAACATCATGATAAATGGAGAAAAGGTTGAAGTTGTCAAGAATTTTGTCTTACTTGGATCCACCTTCAATACCCATGGAAACAACATTCAAGAGATAAGAGGTAAGTTGTATTGGATAAATTTGATGCACAATATGAGACTAATGAAGAGCAAGGATGTAACTTTGAGGACTAAGATGAATTGTCTGATATGGATGTGAACATTGTACATTGAATAGAGAAAACAGATGAATCAGTGTATTTGAATTATGGTGCTGGAGAAGAGTATTGAAAGTATCATGGACTGTCAAAAGAACGAACAAGTCTGTCCTGGAAGAAGAGCAGTCAGAATGTTCCTTACAGGAAAGATGGTGAGACGCCCTCTCACATACATTGGACTTGTTAACAGGAGAGAGAAGTCCCTGGAGAAGGACATCATGCTTGATAAAGTGGAAGGGCAGCAACAACGAGGAAGGCCCTTGACAAGACAGGTGAGGATGGTGCGGGAGCATGTTGTACAAAGTGTCACTGACTATTGGGCACTTCACAACAACAAAAACAACAAATGTGACAACACTAAAATACAACCTTTGCTGGTTGGCATAGGAGACACGTTGAGAATTTTATTCCCCTTTTCAAGTCCCACTTATCCCCTCCCCAATTTACTTCAGGAAATTCAGGGGAAAATGTCTATTAGGTAGTCAATACCATACTACTTAGGATCCCTAGTGGTGCAATGGTTACTCCTTGGGCTACTAACCAGCCAGCTCCACAGGAGAAAGAGGAGTGTTTTACTCTCATAAACAGTCTGAAAAACTCAAAAAAGCAGTTCTGCCTGGCCTAATAGGATTGCTATGAGTCAGGATTGGCCCGATGGCAGTGGGTTTGGTTTATTATATAACATGAAGGGGTACAGTGAGCTAAGTTCAAATTCCCCAGCTGACAATGATAAAGCAGTCTGCTTTTGTAAACATCTAGATCCTCAGAAAAATTGTGAAGCAGGTCTAGTCCACCCTATAAGTTCAAATCAACTTGATGTCAGTGGGTCTGGTTTTAAATTATTTAATGTGTGATACATGCACACACAGAGAAAGCACTCCAAATGTAAACAGAATGGTCTATGCTGTGAAATGTATCCTGTGACCTGTAATCTTTCTGTTCAGTTATTTTAACATTAAGACCGAGAAAATATGTGTTCTCTCATCCACCTTACACTTGCAGGAGCCTGCTACAGAACCAGAGGAGGAAGGAATCGGCTACAATATTGGTTTATTTCCATCAGTACACTTAAGCCTTTTTTGTAGGCTTTTGGAGAAGGCTTTTCCTGACATACAGGAAGGGCTTCCAAAGTTTTCTCTGCTTTGAACACTTGCTCAGTGACGGGTGCTGAGAATGATGGCTACTTACATCTGCCCCAAACTTGCAAGAATGTCCCTTCATCCGGAATGACTTGGTGTCTGGTCCGAGCAGCTCTGAAGAGTTACCATTGGCCATCCGGAAAAGGTCCCAATCCTCCCGGGCCATCGGGGCAGAGATCCAAAGCACAGCTCCTTGGAGGGTCACCACTCTTACTCACACTCCAGTTCTACGTCCCGGGATCCAAGTGGCCTCTTGTCAGCAGCGGGGTTCAGCCAGGGTTCCTGAAACTAGTGCTACAGCTCCTCCTGGATGACCGCTTGTGAGACTCCCCCCCAGATATCCTTTTCAGGTCCCTCTCCCTATGGGAGCCACCTGGATAAGGTGGCTGTGTGAGGCACATGTGAAAACGTTGGACAGCATTCCCTTGATCAAGCCCACCTGGTTTGGAATCCAATTCCATGGTCATCTCTGTTCTGCCCTTTCATTTTTGGCTCCCTCTGCTAGTCTGGCAAGGAATCCTGGTGATGTAGTGCTTATGTATTGGGCTTCTAACCTTGGGGTTAGCAATTCAAAATCACCAGCCACTCCAGGGAGACAAATGAGACTTTCGACTTCCATAAAGTCTTTCAGTCTCAAACACATAAGGGCAGTTCTATCCTGTCCTATTGGGTTACTGTAAGTCCCAATGGGTGAGAACTAGTCGCACATTCATTTTTCATCCTTTTTGTCAACCTACAGACCAAATCAAAGTCACTGCTTCGAGTCACTCATAGTGACCTTAAAGGGCAGAGTAGAATTGCTCCATAGGACTTCTGAGGAAGTAAATTTTTAAAGAGTACTCTTGGTAGTTCTATTGGGTAAGTGTCAGACTGCTAATCACAACATAGATAGTTCAAACCCAACAGCCCCTATAAAGAAGAAAATTGAGGCTGTATTTTTCAATAAGTATTTACAGCCTTGGAAAACCTATTAAGGTCTCCATGAATTAGAATTGGACTATATGGTAGAGGCCTTTGTGTATTTGCGTAGTGGGAGGAAAGGGGTAAATATTTATGAGACCAGGCTACTTTATCTTTCTTCTACAGATAGGCTGGTTGGTTTGAAGACCCAACTTTAGGTTAGCAATCCAATGTGCCAGCAGGACCCCTCAATTTAAAAAAATCAACCCACTGCTATTGATTCACACTCATAAGATTTGTCAGGTTGTAAATGTTTAAGAGAACAGTTAGCCTTGTCTTTCTTCCAGATGTGGCTGGTGGGCTTGAACTATGGTAATTTTGATTAGCTAGCATCCAGCGATTGCCCAAAACCATTGTATTTTGGTTTTCTGCCCATTGTTTAGCCTTTAATGGTACCAAAAAATCAAACTCATTGCAATTGAGTCAATTCTGACTCATGGTGATCTTATAGGACAGAGCAGAACTGCATCTGTGGATTTCCACAGGAGTAGAAAACGTCGTCTGTCTAGAGATCAGCTGGTGGTTTTGAACTGCTGGCCTCTTAGTTAGCAGTGCAGTGTGTAATCCACTATGCCACCAGGGCTGCTTCAATGTTATTAGGGCTCTTTTAGTCCACCCATGCTGTCATTATTAGGTTCTCCAAACTTATAGCAACTGTGTACAACAGAATGAAACCCTACCTTGTCCTGCATCATTCTCACAATTGTTATGGTGCATTCCCTGTATCGATCCATTTTGTCAAGATTCTTCCTTCGTTGTCCTATGTGCAAAGCCTGATGACCCTTTCTAAGGACTTGTCTCTCCCGATCCAGATCTTAATATGGCTCTTAAAAAAACACATGACTGCTGACTCAAAACAGAAAATACCCATTCATTTCACCCCATTAATGCCTAAGACTATCTTTATGTGTTCCACTTCATTTTTGATGGCTTCTCATTTTCCTAAATTCATACCTTAAAAATTCCAAGTTCCAGTTATTAAAGGATGTTGCAGCTATTTCTTTTCAAATTAAGCATGAAGGTCTCAAAGGCTTTAACTTCTAAAGGTTTCCCACCATCTAAGGCAGTGGTTCTCAACCTGTGGGTTGTGACCCTAGTTGAATGACCCTTTCACAGGGATCACCTGATTCATAAGAGTAGCAAAATGACAGTTATAAAGTAGCAATGAAAATAATTTTATGGTTGGGGGTCACCACACATGAGGAACTGTCTTAAAGGGTCACAGCATTAGGAAGGTTGAGAACCACTGATTCACAGCATTATGGTTGACTCTCCTTTATGAAGACAGCTCTTGGTCAGTCATAAATTCTGTGCTTTCTCACCTAAGGGATTCATCTCCTGGCAGTATCTCTGGACATGTCCAGCTGCTGCCCATGAGGTTTACAGTATCTGACAGTGTTCCACTGCTATTCATAAGGTTTTCAGAGGCTAATTCCTCAGAAGTGGACAGCCTATTCCTTCTCTGTAGCCTGTGCGTAGTCTAGAAATTCTGCTGAATTCTATTCACCTTGAGTGATGAAGATGGTATTTGAAATACCAGTGATGTAACTTCCAGCATCACAGGAATGTGCTAGACATCACAGCATAACAAACAGACACATGGTGATAATCTACCCGTGGAAGCCCATTATTGGCCCGTTTTATCCTTTTATGTTTTCTCTCACACATGGGACTCTATGTAGCTTGGAGAGGGTCAAGAACTCCAGATATATTGGACTTATAACACTTTATTGCCTTGCAATTTCATTTATATGCACTGCCGAAGCAAGTACATGCATTTTCATTTAATAGCCTGCTTTTATTCCCCACTACATTGAACTCTGAGGCCTGGTGGTACAACGGTGAAGTGCTCGGCTGATAATCTTGAGTTTGCAGGTTCAAATCCACCTAGTAGCTCTGTAGGAACAAGACCTGTCAATCTGCTCCCAAAGGTTATTGTTGTTGTTATTGTTCGGTGCCATCCAGTTAATTCTGACTGATACCTGCCCTCTGTACAATAGAATGAAACACTGCCTGGCCCTGTGCCGTCCTCATCATGGTTATGATTGAGCCCATTGTTTCAGCCACTGTGTCAATTCCTCTCCTTTACCAAAAGTAATTTCTCTTTCTAGAGACTTACCTCTTCTGATAACATGTCCAAAACATGAAATGAAGTCTCAAAGAATCCCAACGATGGTGGTCTAGAAAATCCTGCACCACAGTTCTCCTCAGTATGTGGGGACTCTCGAGTTGGAATGGGTTTCACATTGTCTAAAGGCAATACCAGATTGAACCCAGAGTTCCTGGGTGGCACATTGAAGAGCTCAACTACTAGAATACTTTTCACTTACATCAGATGGAGTCCCTGCTAAGCATCCTGAATCCCCTCCCCCAATATGTGGAACTGTTTGTTTTGATTTTCTTATTAAAACCTCCAAACATTCATTAAGGTAAAGGGAATAAAACAACAACAACAACAACAGCAGCAACAACAGCCACTTGCCATGAAGCCAATCTGAACTGAAAGTAACCCTACATAGGGCTTTTGAGCCTAAAAATATTTGTGGGAGTAGATTGTCTTACATTTCTCATGCAAGTGACTGTGGGTTCGAAGTGCCTTAGCAATTCATTGTTTACTCCACAGCATGACCAGGACTGATAGTTCATTACTATCAAGTCAGTGTTGACTCATAGTGATCCTATGGGACAGAATAAAGTGCTCCTTTGGGTTTCCACAATTTGTGGGAATAGAAAGCCACCACAGGAGCGGCTGGTGGTTTCAAACTGTTAACCTCCAGGATGGGAGACCAATGTATGACCAGGGCTTCTAGGATGTATAACCTAGCTTTATCAACCATTTAACTTTTTTACATTTTGTCTGTACACACTTACATGTGCAGTATATGGCTTTGTATACCTGGAAAGTTTGTAGGTTACCTTCATAAAAGCACAGTACTAACATTTTGTTTGTTTGTTTGTTTACTGACTTCAATGTCTTTTTCTGTCCAATGGATATAATGGTAAGACTTTTTCTTGGCGCGTACTGACAGCGTGAATGGGTTTCCAGCAGCATGCAGTTATGGGTTTCAAGAGCAGCTCCTCTTCCAGCACAGTTCCATCCTAGCTCTGCTTTCTCCAGGGTAGGAAGAAATCACATGTGCTGCCCCAGAAATAGCTCTCACGATGGCAACTGTCCACAGGCAGGATGTGCACAGGTAGGTGTTACTGGCATGCTGTATGGTTGCACACATTCTGCCTAACCCACCGGCTGACCAGAAACATCATTGGGGCAGCTTGTATCTCCATGGGCCAGGATTGAGGGTCATGGGTGCCGGATGGTCACTAGTTCTTTGTTCTGGTCATAAAGTTCTGGTCATGAGTCTAAAGAATGGGCCAACTGGAAGCCCCACAGGACCAAGGCAATACTTACCAAACCTGCACTGTCCTGCCAGCTAAGTTCACATGAAGTTGGAATATTTCAATCCAGGTCAGCACCAGCAATAACCAGTGCCCACCAGTGGAACCAGTCTTTGCTCAGGTTTTGCAGCCATGCACACCACCCTCTGCCTGACCCCAGCAAAACATATCTAGGCTCAAGTAGACTACAAGGAACAAATGCCCAGTTTCAATCATTCATTTTCTGATTCCTAGTGCACTAAGTTCAATCCAGAACTACTTGGTCTGCTGTGGGTGAAAAAATATGGGATTTACCTTAAATGTAGTGCTTGCTTTTTTGCTGAGGTCACTTTCTCATTGCCTTTGAGTCAATAACAACTCATAGTGACTCTATAGGACAGGGCAGAAGCACTCCTGTGAGTTTCCGAGACTGTAAATATGTAGAGACTGAAAGCCTTGTCTTTCTCCTGCAGAGAGACTGGTGGTTCGAACTGCTGACCTTGCAATGAGCAGCAATCAGCAGCTCCACCACCAGGCCTCCTTTTGCTGAGGCAGTCAAAGTAAATGATAAATGCTACACTTCAACCCTAAATTGTTTTGCATGAATTGCTGAGACATATGGAAAATTTCCTGTGTATCCACAATGCCAATATCCACACCGTCAAATTTCTTTCCCCATGAAATGACTGGTGGTTTTGAGCTGCTGGTTTTATAATTAGCAGTCCAACACATAAAATGGCAACAAATGTTGGAAAGAAGAATCTTTTTCTGTAATTACAAAGACAGCAATAGGACACTTATCTACTCAAAGGTATTGTGGTCTTAGAGTTCTTTTTTCCAACAGTGATGTGTTTTTGTTTGTTTGCTTTGTTTCTGTTTTTTTGGGGGGCATCACTGCCCTCTGGTGGTGGAATTGAACCTCCATCCCAGTGGACCGCAGTCCACTATGCCACCAGGGCTCAGTCCAGTGATGTGTTTTAAATGGCAGTTGAGGATACAAAAAAGGAGACTAAAATGCTGATAAAAAGAAAACCATAATTCACCAATTTTTTAATCTGTATGATGGAAAAAAGGCATATAAAATTAAAAAAATAGTATAATGATTCCCCCACGTACACATCACTTAACTATCAACTCACTGGCAGCATCTATCCATCACCTCAATTGTTTAGAAACACATTTTCATATGTTCCTGTTATTGTTAGGTACTGACAACTCATAGGGAGCCTATACACAACAACGAAAAATAGTGTGATCCTGTAGCATTTTCACAATTATGGCTATTGTTGAGTCCCTCGACCTTTTTTTGTATGTGCAGCCACTGTGTCAGTCCATTTCATAGAGGGTCTTCCTCTTTCTCACTGACTTTACCTAGCATGGTATCATTTTCCAGGCACTGGTCTCACCTGACAACCTGTGATGAAGTCTCACCATCCTTGCTTCTGAGGAGCATTCTGGCTGTACTTCTTTTAAGACAGATTTATTTGTTCTTTTGGTAGTTCATGGTACTTTCAGTATTTTCTGCCGGCACCATCATTTAAACACATCAATTCTTCTTTTGTCTCCCTTATACAATGTCCAACTTTCACATGCATATGAGATACTTGAAAATACCATGTTTTGGCTCAAACCCATCTTAGTCTTCAATGTGACATTCTTGTTTTTTTTAACACTTTCCAAAGGTCTTGTGCAACATACTCACCCAATGCAGAACATCGTTTGATTCTTGATTACTGCTTCCATGAGCATTAGCTGCGGCTCAAAGCAAAACGAAATCCTTGACAACTTCCATCTTTTTTCTTTCATGTCATCTAATTATTAGGGGGCTTCAAAAGTTCATGGCAAAATGGAACTAAAAGAATGAAATTTTCCCGTGAACATTTAAAAGCTGAGTTTGATCATTTCATTCATGAACAATTCAGAATGGTTCTCTAGAAGACAGACACTCCTTGTTTTTCTTACTTTAGTTCCTGTGTAGTTTCTGATGACATGCACAGCAAAACACCAATTCAATAATCTCTGCATGTACAATTCAGTGACATCAATTCTAGTCTCCAGCTTATGCAACCATTCTCATCCTTTCATGCTCCAATGACATAAATTCACTAGTCCTTACATTTCCTATCCAATCTTTAGTTCAGTTGAACTCTGTGATAATCCAGCTTCGTGTACTAACTTGAATACTTCCCAGTAAGAATGAACTCTCCGGTCACTCTGGTACGTGGAAGTCAGCAGTGTTTCTTTAGCGTGGGCTCATCTCCTCCCCAGAAGTCCATGGGTGGCACAAACAATAAAGTAAGTGGTTATACAGTAGGCTACTAACTAAAGGATTGGTGGTTCAAATGGATTCAGAAGTACCTCTGATAAAAAGCCTGGCTATTCATTTCTGGGAAATGACAGCACAGAAAGCCCCATGAAGCCATTAAAATCCCGATGGAGCACATCCTTCATGAAACACAAGGAGTCACCACAGAGGCAATTCTATTTTGAAGCACTTTAGTTGCCAGAAGTTTGAATAGGTTCTGTAGCAACTGGTTATTGTTGATCTGTTGGTTTAAAATGTATCATCCTCAAAGGGCACCAGTGTTAAAAAGACTGGACCTTTACTTATTGGATATGTGCATGCCAACAAATATATGCATGGTGGTATCCAAAGTGGATATCCAAAGTGATTCTTTTCTGGAGCTGTGAGATAAGATGGAAGTTCAAATCCACCATCCACTCCTTGGGAGAAAGATGGGACTGCATGCACTAGGCATGATTTCCAGTCCTGCAAAGCTGAAAACGTCTCTATGAATCAGAATGGACTTGAGGGCAATGAGTTTGGATTTTTAAAATGTTTTTGAAAATCTTTATGGGCTTATGCATTTGGGTTTTTAAAAGTTGTTGTAGTTGTTTTAATCTTCACGGGAGTAAATTATAGGTCTTTCTTCATTTGCTAGGTGAGTCCCAGCTGCCAACTTTTAGGTTGCCGACCAAACACCTATTAAGTTCGACTCCATGACAACATGCTGAATCCCAGTAGTTACCCCCCCTCTTCTCAGCAGGTGAGGTTTGGTGACCTGATGAAAGGAGCAGGGTCGCTGACATTTGGTTCAGAGGGAGGAAGGCGCTCTGGAAAGAATCAAAGATGTTCAGGGAGGAGTTTGAGCCTCTTGGAGACCCAGGTCTCTCCAGAACTAGCCCCTTAATGCATCCGTGTGTCTGGGTATTTGGGGCCATGGAAAGTGCCCACGGGCCCCTGTGCCATCAGGGGGTGACGGCAGCTCAGTAGAGGAGCTTTCCTGGACTAGGGAGTGTTGGGGGACCAGGCGCATTTTGTGCTGTTGCTGCCCAAGCTCTCACCCACGCAGTTGCTTTCCTACTTCCCTTCGTCCCCAGAATTCATGCAGCCAGGTGACCCTGCTCCATCATCCTGCCTCCCATGACTCCTGTCTCCCTGTGGACCTTCTCTCCTCCTCCTCCGCTCCAGTCACTGGGATCCTGGGAGGTTGGAACAAAGCCCAGGAGATGGGAGGGCAAGGTGGGAGAGGACACCAAGCAGTCTGGAATCATCTAAGCCCCGACCTTCTTTCCAGGCACTAACTCTGCAATAGGTTGTGGCAACCTGTGTCACAGTGGTTTCAGCAAGGCAGTGGATTCCTGTTCCTCAGCTCCTGGCACTGTTCAGTGACCACCTCCTGCTGCCAGAGCCCACTGGTGCCTCCAGGAGCCCTCAACTCCAAAGCCAACCTCACTGCTATCGAGTCAATGCTGGCTCACAGAGACCGGATAAGATGGGAGAACTGCCTAGTGACTGTACCTCTTTATGGAGTTGAAAGCCTCATATTTCTTCTACTGAGCGACAAGTGGTTTTGAACTGCTCACCTTGCAGTTAGCAGCCCTATGTGTAACCAGGGCTCCTGGTTATCTATAAAGAGTTATAGTCTCAGAAACCCATGGGGGCAGTTCTACCCTGTTGGCGGATGGCAGTGAGTAGTAGTAGTGAGTTGCCACTCTCGCCACTCGTAGTCATAGTGGGTGAGGCTTGCTGGGACTCGCTCAAAGCTGGAATGAGACATTATAATATGAGGAATGTGTGCTTGGTAGGGTCCAGTGGTGCAGTGGCTAAAGCACTCAAAAGACTGGAGGTTCCAGCCTACCATGGAAGAAATGTGTGGCAGTCGCTTTCCGGTAGGAGTTCCAGCCTCTAGGGGCTCTGTGATTGGGAGTTGACTAGACTGCAGTGGCAAGGTATATACAATGGTGGGAGTCCTGCTGTGTGTCGAACAAGGGCTCCAACTTGGATCTTAGCTAACCCCTCCTGCTCAGGGGAAAGCGGGGGGAACTTGGATCATGTCCCACTGGGTAGTGGCAGGGAAGCAGAGCAGGAGAACACTCTGTGCCCCGGCCACCACATATAATGCTCCTCTCTAGAAATGCAACTATCCAGATTGCCCTCAACGTCAATGTGCTAACAGGCCCTTGACCGGGCATCACCAGCAGAGCTGCTGTGCTTTCCTTGCAGAGAAACTGGAGCAGGGACCTGGGGGTGCAGAGGCCCTTGGCCAGATGTCCCACGTGCTCTTGGAGTAGTCTGAGGCAAAGGTTTCAGGTTTTAAAGAGTGACTGGCTGTCAGGTTGAGATGGAGGCCGGCCCATATCTGAGGGCCTCCAGGACTAAAGCTTGTGGGAACACAGGTGCTAAGCAGGCTCTGGCTTCACACTGCAGACACTTCAGAAGCACATGTGACCTCAGGGTAGGGTCTGTGCTGGAGGCTTGCAAAGCTACCCCTTTCCCCACCACTGCCCCTCCCTGCTCCCCACAACTCGGTTCCTGGTTCTCTCTCTTCTTCTTTTTAAAAATAATAAAACTATCATGTTTCTTCCGTTGCACATAGGGTGGCTATGATTCAGCACTTAATAACAGCATCTCCTTGGATTTTGTGGGTCCATTCATGATTATCAAATAAACAAGAGTTAGACCAGATGGTACTTTAAGGGAAAACAGGTGCCGGGGACATGTCAGAATCCTGAATCTCACATGGATTCTATGCTTGGACAGCCTTCCCAGGCCCATGCAGCTCCGCCGAGGACGCCATCATCTTCTCTGGTTAGCCACACCCTAACCGAAGCCCCCGCCATGGAGTCCTTTTGGGCACAAACTGACGCTTTGTGGGCACAGACAAGGGCCCCCCAGGGTGTTTCCAGATTGGAATCTGGTGCTGGGGATGCTATGCATTAAGTATCTGGCCATTACTCGCCATTTCCTGCGTTCCAATGCACGTTTCCCAGTACAAATGGTTTCAGCGTCTGGCATCCTAAGGGCCTTCTACTCAGCCCTATTGGATCTGCAAGACGGAGCTCCTAGGAGATGATGGTGGGTTCAGGTTACGTTTGGAATGTTGACGGGGGCAGAACCCCAGGTCTTTCTCCCGGCAGCCACGTCATGATTCATGCTGCCAACCTTTCTGTGACAGCGACCCCTTAAGCTGCACAACCCCAGGGCCCCTCACACCCATGAGGGTGCCTTTAAAAAACAGTGTGGGGAGGGATGCAAAGGGATTTGACTCCATGAGGAAAACAGTCTGGGAACTCCTCAAAGTGGAAACCTAAAGTTCCCGTGTTCCTGTGGGTGACTCTTTCGGTTTGGTTCAGATCTGTAGAGGACCTATAGCACTCAGGCGAACTGTCCCCAAAATCCCTAAACAGCCTTGGGGGCGCTGGGTTTCACGCACTAGGTTGGGAACCCTGAGATCAAAGGTACGAAACCACCTTTCATTGGTGGTTTGTAGGACAAACTTGAAGGTGTCTCCTCCCATACAGGAGAGTCTCAGCAGCCCTATATAGGTTTCTGTGTGCTGCAATCTACGTGCTGGCAGAGGATATAATAGGCCAGCATCCCAAAGTCTGCAGAGCCGCTGGTGAATTCCATGTTGACATGTATGTTAGTGCACCACCAAAGCTCCTTCATTTTATCATAAAACTGGATGAATATAAAATGTGAAATGTAAACAGATCTCCACAGAGTCTGTCCCGACTCCCAGCACCCCAGTGTGTGTCAGAGGCGAATGACCTCCATGGAAGTCCCTTGGTAGATGACCTCTGGGCAGGTTTGAGTTGCCAGCCTTTTAGATAGTAACCCGCCAGTTAACATTGGCCACCACCAGGGGACGAAACCTGCCAGAGAGGGGAATCCAGATCTCTCCAAGAGAACAAGCGAGGAAAGAAATAGGAGAGGGGAGCTTAATTGTTTGGTAGGTCAGGAGTCTCTGGGTCCGAAAACTGTGAAATAGAGCAGCAGTTTTAGAGCCTGATCTAGCTATAGGTTTATGTGGATGACATAAATGGGGTTAGTAGATCCGGAGTGTAATTTCACTAAGTTGGTTTAGGAGGTTGATTGTACATGGCTGAGAATATATTTACATGGATCCTAATATAAGCCAGTGCATGTGTCAAGATTGCAGTGGGGTGCCTGGGAGCTTTAAGCTAGATGTCAGCCATCTGTGAAGAAACCATCAAATACTTGACTTCAGGCCAATGCCCATGGTCCAGGTCTGTCTCCATGACAAGCTGTGCTCCTTTGTAGGAAATAATCCACCTGGCAAATACATAGACACAGGTAAGAGATTGGTGCTTTGCTAAATCCGAGGTGAGATAGGGGGAGACTGAGGAGTATTGACAACTGAAAGGTTAGAGGTTACATTTGGAGTTAATCATTTATGTAGCACTGATTGCTTGGATAAAAGCACACCTTTGTGAACATACCAGAAGCCAGTGAGCTGAAACGGGTGAGTCCTATGGAATGGAAGTTACGGTTCTGTCTCCAGTAAAATGTTTAGAACTGCAAATATAAACTTCTCGGGCTGAGTCCTGGTGGCATAGTTGTTGAGTGCGAGACTGCGGTCCACGGGCTTGGCAGTTCAAATCCAACAGCAGCTCTCCAGGAGCAAGGCTGGGTAGCTCCCAAGATCAACAGAGGGCAGTGATGCCCCCCCCCCCCAAATTTCTCATCAGTGGATATGAGACAGTGATTCTGGAGGGATGAGACATGTCCTGTGTAGGCCACAGATAGTCCCTTAGGCATCTGCTAGCAGGTGAGAGTCAGAGCCCGTCAAACCCAGCATGTTGCATCCACTTACATCATTAGGAGGGTCAGGAGCCACGCAGCACATTTGAGAAGTGCGGTGAGACAGCGGCAGTGGGCGAATGGGGGGGACTATCAGAAATCCTAGGGACTGTCTGTGGTCCACACACTGGATATTGACTCCTTTCTCTGAAAGAAGTATCATCCCTCCCCCACACCAACCCTTTATGACATGCCTTCCCCTCTTGCTCAGGAGTCAAGAGTGACATCTCAGAACTAAGGGATTTTGCTTTGCTCCAATATGATATTAATTCCAGGAGAAATCCATGTGCAAAACTGGAAGGTCATGCTACCAAAAGGGCAATATTTATAAACCTTTTCCCTTACATTTTAACTTTCTGCCTTTCTATAGTGCAGTACCAGCTCTAAAGGCAATGTAGGAAGGAGCATTGAACTTCTCTCCACCATGATAGAACTCTCTCTCAGTAGGCAAGTGTCCTGTGCTCTCATCAGGACAGTGAAAACAGTGCACAGAACTGAGTGTGGACAGTCTGTCGTGTGTGTGCTGGTAAATAGGCATCACACAACCTGTGCCTTTAAGTGGTTTCTCCCTGCACAATCTACTCACCTGGATGTCACTCCTCTCCCTGTGCCCTCTCATTCCCACTCTCCTTTTCCAAGTCAGCACGCCCCACACCTCCACTGCCCACAACCATTTATAGTCCACTCTTTTTGTTTGTAACTTTCAGAGTGGGAAATAATATATAACAGAGCACCTGTCTTGACCCTTTATGAAAAGAAGACTCAGAGGGACTCACATGTGCGGCTAGAGTCTATCATTTCTTGAAGGTTGGTCTTACTTTCCAGGATGAAAATAAAAGGGTTTTCAGGGATTCCCAGTTCCTCCCTGTTACCAGAAGGGCTTGGTGGGAAGAGGTTTCCGGAGCAGCTACCCCAGCAAGCCCATGACATGCCATTCAGGCCATGTCCTTGTGGAAAGTGAATACCCTTCCCAGCAGACCCCGGGAAGCACACAGCGCACCACATGACTGTGCCCTTGACTGCTACCCAAAAGATTGGAGGTTCATTTTGACCCAGAGATACCTCCGAAGAAAGGCTTGTCTACTTTCAAATGTTCACATTTATTGAACACTCGACGAAGCCATAAAAAATGCCCATGGGGCACTGTTTCAGCGCCAAACATATACTCAACATAGGGCAATTCTACTCTGAAACACTTAGCTCACCATGAGTCCCAAAAGCCTCTTTGCCCATGGGTAGGTAAAGCATTTTTTAAAAATAATATGCTCCCCAAACAATTCCAGTGGCAGAAGGTAGTGAATTTTGTTTCTATGTGTGTATGTGTGTTCCCATGTGTGTGGCCAAAGGAAAAGTGGGTTCACTGCTTCTTGCAGTGGTGGGTCAGGGGTACAATGCTCACAGAAAGGTCTATGGTTTGAGCGCACCCACCCCTCCCCTAGGTAAGGTGAGTCTGTCTGACCTGTCAAGGTTTACAGGCCCAGAAGCCCTACGCAGGGTCACTATGAGTCAGAATTGACCGGAAGAAAGTGGTTTGGGTTTCTATTTTTATTTTTTTACTTTATTTTAGTGATGTGTGGCATCACTGCCCTGGTTGGAGTAGGAAACCCAGCCTTGCTCCTGGAG
This sequence comes from Nesogale talazaci, assembly GCA_004026705.1. Lineage (NCBI taxonomy): Eukaryota > Metazoa > Chordata > Mammalia > Afrosoricida > Tenrecidae > Nesogale > Nesogale talazaci. Next base: position 192,864 of record PVJH01001054.1, read on the forward strand.
AGCTGCTGCTGGATTTGAACTGCCAACCCTGTGGGCCGCAATTCCACACATAACCACTATGCCACCAGGGCTCAGCCCAAGTTTGGGACTTTATTTTTATTCCAGCGGATCACCATGTCTGCCTTGTGAGTGCCAGCTGCCAACATGTAGTTTATCAGCCAAGCCCTTAACTATTAAGTCAAATGCTCTAGGGAAAGGTACTGGTTCCTAGGAAGTATGCCCCTCCCCCCATAGACCAAGACAGGTGAAATCTAGCCGCTCGGTCAGACTGGGAAAGCCAGTGTCATGGAGGCTGGCCCAGGAGGTGAATCCCTGCCCTGACTTCCTGGGATGCGGTGTCTGCTGCCACGTTTTCTAAGAGCCTCTGGGTTAGAGCCGCCCTGTTTGCGTTCTCAGCACTGGCAGGTATGGTGGGTGGGATTTATTTGTGCCCTCAGAGAGGTGTGGCCATCTGTTTCCAGGGTGAATTACAGCTATGGAAACCCTATGGTCCCATTCTGCCTGCTCCCATATGAGTCAGTATCCCCTCAAAAGCATTGAGTCATTATGTTGAATGTAAGTTCACTGAGGCTAAGTGTACAGAACAAGCACTCCAGCTTGTACCTCAACAGAAGTGTGAGGCGGGTTGCCTGCCCACCTTGGAGGGCAGGGCATAAGACCTTCTGACTGGGTCCCCAAGCTTCACTGTGCCCAGGGTTGCTGCTCACTATCCAGACTTCTTACCGCAAAGCAGAGCAGTGGGAGAAAGACCTGGTGATCTGCTCCTGGAAAGATTCCAATCTCAACACGAACCCACTACCTTGGACTCACTTCCAACTGGTAGGAGCCCCTTGGGACAGAGTGCATCGGCCCCATAAGGTATTTCTAGGCTGTTGTCTAGTCCTGGTGGTGCAGGGGGTTAAGATTGTGTCTGTGAGCCTGTTTCCTGCATTCAAACTTAGTAGCTGTTTTACAAGACAAAGAGCTATAGTCTGTGTCACCCTCAGAGCAGTTACTTCCAGAGTCTTGTGATGAGTGCACTGGATGACTACAAGGAGAGCAGTTGGAAACCACCTCCAATCCTCAGAAGAAAGTCCTGCCTTTCTACTTCCACAGTTTCAGTCTCAGAAACCTGCAAGGGCAGTGCTACCCTGTCCCATAGGCTCACCAGGAATGGGAATGTCTGGGTGACAGGTGTGGTTGAGCGCCGGGTCTTTTTCCTGCAGGGCCCTTATGGAAATGGATCTGCCAACCTGAGTGAGTGAGGGGACCCCTTTACCGGGCCTCCCCACCAGGACTCCTCACACCTGCCTGGGAATGTAACTGAACAGACACATCACAGTCAGCCCTGTAAAAAACGTGCAGATCCTGGACACTTCTCACATGGACCGGAGAAGTGTAATGTTTGGGAAATAACTGGGCCACTCCTTACAGCTGAAACTCAATGTGAGTGTTGTGGTGATGGTGATTTCATTCCAGTGGATCGAGGGCCACAGAGAACCGACTGCAGAGGGGTTTCCTCCGGATCCTACGAGCTGCTGTGCATCTGACTTCCTGTTCAGAACACTAAGGTTGGACAGTCAAACCTCTTTATCACTTGGCAGAACAAAGAAGGGACTGTCTTCTCCCATAAGGATTGTGTCTGAGAAAGACTACATAGGTCTAGAGGCATTGCAATCCACTTGCTGGCAGAGGATTTTTATAGAATTGCCCGAGTTGTAACCTTGATGGAAGAAGACCATCAGGATTTCGCTCTTTAACTGCATCCCAGCAGGTTGTGGAGCTGACGTGTGGTTCCCTGTTGACATTTAAGTTACCTGGCAATCGACCAAACCAGTGTTCCACCGAGGTTCCTTCAGAATAGCTGGTCAGGGGTGAACCCCAGTGGTGTAAGTGGTTGAGTGCGGGACTGCGACCCGTGGGCTTGGTGGTTCAAATCCAGCTGCGGCTTTCAGGAGCAGCACTGGGTAGTGCCCATGACCAGTAGAGGCAGTTATGCCCACAAAAAAAAACCCCAAAACAGAATAGTTGGTGAATTTGAACTGCTGCCTTTGTGTTCAGCAGCTCAAGGCCGAACCAACTGGGCCCCCAGGGCTCCCAGAATACAGAAAAGACAGAAGTCTTCCTTTAGGGAAGACTCCGATTCTCCCTGGCTGTCCTGAGTGGCACACACAGTTAAGCAAACTGATGCCCATGCTCACTAGCCACATGATGGGCAGTTGAAAGAAACCCAGCCAGGGCTTCAGAAGAAAGGCCTGGCCATCTACTTCCAAAATATGAAAGCCATGAAAAGGCAAAGGAGTGCAGTATGGCGGGCTGAGGCAGCAGCCTGTCCACTCATCCCTCCAACATGACACTATTTTCTGACATCACTGGTCCCTCCCTCTAGGCATTCACACTCAGGTGCCTGGGCCACCGGTCGCCAGATCCCTGCAGGAAGTGAGGCCTGGGCCTGCAAGTCCTACACTGCTTCAGGCACACCGGGTCCAGGTTGGAACCAACTGCTGTCACTCAGATGGAGCTCTGGTGGCACAGCAGCTTGGGCCAGGGACTGCTAGGCACAATGTCTGCAGTTAGAAACCACTGGCCGGGGCACGGAAGAAAACTCAGGCTCTCTGCGCTCATAAGCTGCAGACACTCTGAGAGGCAGAACTCTTCTGGCCCAAAGGGTGCCTCTCCATCAGAATGACTGAACCACAGTGTGAGGTACCCCTCTCCTGACTTCTTGTCTCCCTTGATGGGGCGTGCTGTGACGTGGCCTCAGTCAGCGCTTGGACATGCAAGAGGGGAGTGAGTCCCTGCGTGGTGCCCTGGTGGCTCATGCCTTAAGTGCATGGCTACTAAGGGGGAGAGTCCTGATCTTGCAGTCCAACTGTTGTTTGGAGTATGCGGCGTGGTGGTGGCAACCTTTTCTTTCTTTTTTAAAAGAAATCATTTTATGGGGGCCTCACACAACTCTTATCACAATCCATCCACCCAGCCACTGTATGACAAGTACATTTATTTGTACATTTGTTGCCATCATCATTCTCAAAACATTTGCTTTCTTCTTAAGCCCTCATTTCCCCTCTCCCTCCCCGCTCCCACAAACTGGTGTGCCTCTTCCATGTGGGCTTTGCTGCTTCTCAGCTGATGGTCTCTTGTTAGCCCTCAAGCCTTTAAGACCCCAGATGCTATATCTTTTGATAGCTGGATACCGTCAACATTCTTCACCACTTTTCCTTAAGCACACATTTGTCTTCAGAGTACATGTTGGGAAGATGAGCATCATGGAATGCCAATTTAATAGAACAAAGTGCTCCTAGATTAAGGAAGTACTTGAGTGGAGGCCCAATGTCCACCTGCTGCCTTAATACTAACCCTATAAATATATGCATATAGATCTATTTTCCTATCATCATATATACAAATATTTACCTATGTGCATGCTGTTTTTAGACCTCTATAAATGCCCTTTGCCTCCTATTTCTCCCCTCTATTTCCTTTTGCTTTCCTCTTTTCCCATTACCATACTCAGCCTTCATTTGGGTTTCAGTAATTTCTCTCAGGTTACATTACCCTTGATTAATCCCTACCAGACTTCTCACACCCATCTTGCCATTGGTTTTTGGGATCGCTTGTTCCCTTGTCCCTGATTTGGTCAATACCATCTCATTTGTTCCACCTCCCCCTCTCCAATGTCCCCTGGAACCATTGGTCCCATTGTTTTCCCCTCCAGAGTGTTCATCCAGCCTATCTTATCTAGATAGACCTGCAGAGATAATATTATGTACCAAAACCCATACATAGTAAGTGAAAGCAACAAAAGAAAGCAATGTCCAGAAAAATATATAAATAAGTAAAAGAATAAAATTATATTAACATTAATAAAAGAAAAACATATAAGGTCTGTTTGTTAACCTCTGGCGCGTCCTCCATTTGAGTCCGATAGGGTGCCACAACCTGGCCCCAAAGTCTATCCTTGGCACTCCCTCAGGACCTCCCTTCTCTGCTCCCCCCGCTGCTCTGCTGCATGCCCTTAGTGTTTTGCTTCAGTGTGGTGAGGTCAGACTGAGTGCTGTCCCAACCTTGTATCTCCAGTGTTGTCCCCCATAGGACCTTGGATCACCGAGTGACATCCTGTCTCATAGTGGAGCCAGTCATACGGTCCACTCTGTGCAGTGATTGCTCTGAGCAGGGATATCGTCCTCAAGGCTTAGTGGCCCAGCTGCACTCTACTCTTTCTTCCTCCCCATTCATTTGCTCCCGTGTGCTCTGATCAGACATGCCCCTCTCCCTCTTCCGGAGCTGCAGCTTCAGTGTTGTCCTCTAAAGTAAATTCTTCTGGGGGGTGGGTAGGGGTAGTTGTTCACATAGTTGGGATTGGGGCTGGGCCCTCAGACAGTGACAGTCTTTTCAGGCAAGATTTAACACCTCAAAAGTTCCTCAGAAGCAGGGAGGTTGTGCCCTGTGGAAACGATGCCTGGGTGTGTGGAAAGGGCTTCGTGGGATCTCCAGGAGCAAAGACAGAACAAGCGCTTAAAAATGCCACTTAGCTGGCCTGTGCTTCTAGTGGACAGCGTGGATAAGCAGGGGCAGAACATGTCCACCAAGGGAGGGACCTGTGAGTGCTCTCGGGACCTTCTCAGAAAGCAGGGCTCCGGGCACATCAGCAGGATGCATTGAAGACAGCTGGAGAAATTGCCCAGGAGATTGGAGCACGACTATCCTCCGGAAGGTGGTCACTAAAGGATGGGACTTTCTGGTTCAGTTAGATGTGCTGCCAAAGTTGGTCCTTAGGCTAGTGAACCAACCAAGGCCTGAGCTGGGGAGTTCCTTCCACAAATGGGGGATCCCTGTGTGGGAAGCCACTGCAGGTCTTAAAGATGGAACATGCAGCCACCGGCGTTGGCCTTCAAATTCACTTGAACCTCAGGGACCCCACAGCACCAACTTGCATGCCCCAGCAGGCTTCCAGGGTTGTCATCTATAAGGGAGCAGATTCCTGGCTTTCTCCTGATCCCCTACTCAACTACCCCCGCATTCTGAGGAGCTGCTGGCGGTTTCTAACCCCCAAATGTTCAATTCACAGACAGGAACTTTAACCATTGTGTCACCAGGCTCTTTAAAAAATCTTAAATCAAGATATTTACCAAAAAGAACGAGCCAAAAACAAACAAGTCAGTCACCATTGCATGTGTTCTCGCCTATGGCTCCCTCATGTGGCTTAGAGCAGTATTGCACCCCATTGGTGGTTCTGGCTGTGACTGGGCTCAAAGAGACCACCAGGACGACCTGCCGCACAGTCTTTCTCACAGCCACGAGCTCTGTTCTGACTTACCTATTGGGACCCTGAATAGATTTCAAATCCCAGTCTTTCAGTGAGCAGCCCAGCAGATAAGTCTTGGCCCCACCCAGGGCTTGGAGTGTGAGACAGTGAGACTTGCAGAAGTCCTAAACTAAGAAAAGCAAAACCTTACCCAGAAGGAAAATCCAGAGGCAAATACTGCTCAGTGCCACAGTGTATGGGGCCCTTCTCCCCTATGCTACTGGTCGGTAGGAGTCAAACCCCACTGGAAGGCAGCAGTGGGGTGTAGGAAAAGGGGGTGATGGGGCAAAGCCCTGTGACAGGACCAGGACTCCCACAAGCAGTTTAGCTGACTTGAGAGGTGATTCCCATTGGGAGAGAGGGAGGGAAAGGGGGAGGGAGGGTGGGATGGAGTGAGGCTGTGCTGTCTTTGCAGTGGCTACACTGGAAGATCTCTGAGTGGGCACCTGGAGACCTCTGTGTACTTGGTGGCTCAGGGGCCCCAGCCAGCTGTCCTGTGTGCCCCAGAGTAGGTCAGAGGTGAGGACTCCAGGAATTAAAGCTGGAGCCCCTGCCAGGTGCAAGCAGGTCCCACCCAGGGCTCAGAGCCCCTGGGAGCTCAGAGTCAGTGGGGCGGCATCTCTTGCTGCTGCCCAGGCTCCATGCTGTAGGCCCGGCAGACATGCATGTGCCCGGAGTGGGGTGGGCCTCCAAGCAAGGCCCTTGGAGCTCTCTCCTCCTCCATCACAGCCCCCACCCCTCTCACTCCTCTCTTTCTGGGTCTCTCCCCTTCTTCTGATTTTCAAGTTCTCCAATTCTCTTGCTTCCTTCTATTGGACAGGTGGCCGCTATCGGTTGAATCTGACTCTATGGAAGCAAACCACCTGCCCCTCCGCCGGCTGCCTCCTCCCGAGTATCAGAAACTTGGGCTTCAGGCCGCGCATGGATCTACAAGGGGATCAGGTGGCGCACATGCTCATGTCCTGGGTTCTGAGAGCAGTTCCTTTTGCTGTGGTCTGTGTTCCCACTCAGGGCTCTGGGATGCATTTGCCTGCACCAGCACCACCGTTCTGGTTGGTGCTGACCCACAGTCACCCCAGCTGGCAGGAGAGCTGCCTTTAAGATCCCTAAAGCTGTCATCTATGTGGAGAATCCCTAGTGGCACAGCGAGTTGAGCATTCTGCTGTTCCCTGTCATCTTGACAGTTCGAACCTACCAACTATTTCTCAGTAAAAAGACTTTTAATCTCAGGAAATGGAAGGAACAGTTCTACTCTGTTCTATGAAGCCACAGTGAATCCGCACCAACTGTGAGCTAGCTTGGGAAATTCACGGGAGTCAGGCCCTAGGTCTTTCTCCAGGGGAGCCATCCTGCAGACTGAGCTGTGTCACCATGCATGGAGCACACATGCCCCCAGGGCTCCCCACACCCTCTTGGGTCACTCTCATTGTAAGTGTTGAAGGGAACACGCACACAAGAGAGATGCAAAATGGCTGGGATGGGTTTGGAAAGCAGCCCAGTGCTCCTCAACGGTGAGACACAAAGCGACATTGTTGGTGCTGCATATTTAACCCCCTTCTCATCCGCAGGGACCGAGTCCCTGGGGCAGGGTGGAACTGCCCCTGCGAGTTTTAGACGCTGTATTAGGGGAGTAAAAAGTCTCTTTCTCCTGTGGAGTGATTGGTGGGCTCAAAATGCTGAACTTGCTGTTCAGAGCTGACAAGGAAACCGATGTCCCCAGGGTTCATTGACAATAGGACCACACAGAGTCTTGGCTTATCTCCCACCCTCTCCTCTCTCTCTCTCTCTCTCACTCCCCACCTCTCTCCCTCTCCCCCTCTGACGCTCAAGGTGTGGTGGTAAGTTTGTTTCTGACTGCTTTTATTTTATGGATTTGCTACTTCTAAGGAAAGGCATTCAAAATTTCAAAGGATCAACAGGGATTTTGCTGTGTATCTTTATTTTCTGCCAGGCTGGCTCTCCATGCAATGGAATAGCATTGACTCATATCGACAGTCATAGCTACTTGTACTTTGCATTTTATGAAGGACCGTATCTGAAGGGAAGGCCCTAGGTTTTCCATGCCACCCATTCTGTATGGGCACTCTGCGTGGTGCATTGACTAGCAGGCAGGGCAGAGCCTGGGTGTGTGGAAAGCGTTTGTTGGGATCACGGTGGGTACACACAGAATAAGGGCTCGAACACACTGCTGACACATGCCCGTCTGGAGGAAGGGGGCAGGGTGGGAGCCTGTTCACCAGGCAAGGCACCTCGGACTGAGCCCAGGACTGGTTCCTCGCCCAGAGATCAGTGCCCACCAGTGTGATACACTCAAGGAAGATAGACCACCCTACCTGAGGGCTGGGATTACCCCTTTCTGTCCCCCTGTAAAACCCTCCCCTCCAGGTTGAGCCTTGGTGGCATAGTGGTTGAGTGCGGGACTGCAGCCCACTGACTTGGAGGTTCAAATCCAGAAGCAGCTCTCCAGGAGCAAGGCTGGGTCTCCCACTCCCACCACAGGACAGTGATGCCCCCTCAAAAAACAAAAAAAAAACCCCTGTCCTCCAACAAGGTGGTCACTAAAGGGGTTGGCTTTCTAATTCAGTTCTAGTCACTCCAAAGTTGAGACCTTATCTTGTTGACTGAGGAGACGCATTGAGATGGGGGTTTCGCCACCACTGGTGGAGCCACGTGTGGAAACCCACACAAGCTCATAGAGGGAGCATGCAGTCTCTGTGGTCAGTGTCAGCATATTTATGTGTCTTCTAGTTCATTCTATCCATAGTGAGCCCACAGGACGGACTTGAACTCCCTATAGGGTGCCGTGGACTGTCTTCTTGAGGGCAGCAGACCACCTGACTGTCCCTTGCATACCCCCTTCTCTACTTCCCACTTCTGCATGAGTTGTTCATTTCCTACCAGTACCTTTTCATGAACGGGCCAATGCTATCACCATGGTGTCATGTAGGCTCCTTAAAATCGCCTTAAATATAGTCACTAAAAACAACTCATTGACAGCACCCAGATAAACAACTCAGTTGCCCTTAAATGTGTTCTGAGTCATGCTGCCCATGTGGCTCAGAGAAGAATGGCAGTCCAGCTGGTTTTCCTGGCCTGGACCTCTCTGAGACGGATCACCAAGGCTTTCTTCCTGCAGTGCGCTGAGCAGGTTTGAACCACCTGCCTTTCAGCTGTAACCTGTCATGTAAGCTTTGCCACCACTAGGGACTAAAAGTGTGGTGTAGTGAAACCTCCAAAAGTGAGAATCTTTCTGAGGCAAACCGTGTCAGAGAAGGAAACTCAGATAGCTTCCCCAAAACAAGCAAGAGGCCTCCCTGCAGCCCCTTTTGGGTGGAAGATAGATAATTACCTGGTGACTGTAACATGTTCCAGGAAAATGGAATTAAATGGATGGGGAAGGCAGTATGCAATAGAGCAGGGTTTGAGTAACAGTGATGGAGCCAGGGGAAGACGCTGGGAGGTTTGCAAGGGTTAAAAGCAAAAGAGGAAAATGCTGTTCTAGACACAACTCTGCAAGACACCAGGGTGGGATGACCTCTGAGAGGACCTGGGACTGTCTCAGTGTCGCGGTCTTCATGTCCAGCACCCAGACTCACAGAAGGCAGGCGGACTTTTCCCTCTGCCCAAGATCTGGGAATCACAATGCTCTTCCGGAAGGCTGTCACTTAGGGATGTGACTGGTTCACTCCAATAGTCCCCAGAGTCGAGTCTTCAGGCTGGTGGCTCAGAGAAAGCAGAAATGGAGGACCCACAGGCCTTAAAGATGGAACATGCAGCCATGATTGTCGGCAAAGTACGGAGCAGATCACTTACCCTTCTCTCCACTCAACTGCCTGTTTTGCTGCAGACCTGGGGGAGGGTGTTGTTCTATCCCTAACCTCCTGTGGTCTTAAATTAAATCTAGATGAACACTGCAAAGAACAAGACAACCACATCCGTTACAGTGCACGTACAGGTGTTGAGTCATGGGCCCCCATGTGGTTCAAAGCAGAATTGCATTCCATTAGGTTTCCCGGCCGTCAGGCTTCTGAAGCAGATTCACAGACTTTCTTCTCCAATGCCTCAGAGTAGGTCTTAACTGCCTCCTGTTCAGTTAGTATCCCAGCACATCACCAAGGGAACCCCTAGACGAGGGGTATTGTACAGGAACACTTGCAAAAGCCAGAACCTGTGTCAGGCAAACACTGTCAGAGAAGGATGCCTCAAACATGGACACAGAAGCCGGCAACCAAGGAGCGGTGAGTCGGCCCCTGCCAGAGACAGATTACTAGCAAGTCCGGGAAACATGAGGCAGCCCCATCAATGCTCTGATCACACAGGCATCCCTGTATGTGTCTCTCCACTGGAAGGAAGTAAAACAGGGTCACAATTCAGAATCTTCATGGAAAAATGAAATTAATAGAATGTCTCTTAGTGACCCCATGGGACGCAGCCTAATGATCACCTAGAGTTTTCTAGGCTGCCATCGTTACAGCAAAGGATCACCAGGTATCTCTCCTGGGGAGCAAGTCTGGGGTTTGCCTTTTTAACCTTTCAGTGCCAGTGTGGAAATAACCATTACGCCACCATGGTGCCTTCAACCCACTCACTAAAACCCAAACAAGTGCCATCCCGTGGCTTCTGCTGTGTAGGTCAGTGTAGCACAACCCCTTAGAATGTTCTAGGCTGGAATCATGATGGAGGAGCCTGGAGACATGGTGTAGTAAGAATTGTCCTGCTCCAGCAAGGTCTGGGGATGAACACCACTGGCCACTGCACCGCCGAAAATGAGGCCATGTAATCCCCAAAATATTCACAGTTATGAAAACCTAGCAGACCTGTACTATTCTGGAATTTAGAGCATCTCTAAAGCAGATAGAATTGTAATGGGATAGGATTGTATCTGTGCACATTCAAGGAAATCCAATCAGTACAGCTAGTATTCAAATTTATGTACCAACCACACAGCTAGCGATGAAGAAGTTGAAGAAGTCTACCATTGTCTGCAGTGTGAAGTACAGCAAGCGTAAAACAAGGGTGCATCGATCGTTTTCGATGACTGTCATGTGAAAGTTGGAAACAAAGAGGAAGAAGCAGTACCAGGAAAATGTGGCATAGGTGACAGCAACCAAGCCAAAGAATACACGACAGACTTATGAAACACCAATGGTTTGTCCATAACAAATACTTTTTTTCCAACAACACAAAGGGCAACTTCTCCAAATGGAATACACAGAAAGTCAACTGACTCTATCTGTGGGAAAAGCTCAATATCAGAGGCCAAAAACAGGCCAAAAGTTGATACAGGAACTGGCCCTTGATTGCTCAAGATGTAAGTTCAAGTTGAAGCTGAATAAAATGAGGCAAGTCCACAAGAGCCAAAACACAAACGAGTCTATCCCACCTGAATTTCAAGAGCATCTTCAGGACAAATTTGAGGGTTTGAATGCTGATGACCGATGACACGATGAGCTGTGAAATGATGTCAAGAAGTGACACATGAAGAAGGCACAGGGTCATTAAAAAGACAGAAGTGAAAGAGAAGATCCAAGTGGTTATCAGAATGGACTCTGAGACTTGCTCTTTTTCACAGAGCAGCTAAGGCAGATGAAGGAAGCGATAAAATGAAAGAGCTGAATTCCAAAGAGCAGCTCAAAAAGACAAAGTAAAATTTTAGTAACATGTGCAAAGACCTAGAGTTAGAAAACCATGAAGGAAGTGCATATCCCCTTCACATTTTTAAAAGAAAACTAATGAATAAAGGAAAAGTTTGAGCCTTGAGTGAGATGACTTAAAGGTTCTGTGGGCCAAATATTGACGAATACTGGCAGCATCACATGAAGCTGTGTAGCCTTGCTAACATGCAGAATACTTTGGAGAGTAAAATGTGGCAGGCACAGTTAGGTTAAAATCTAGTACCGTCATCTGCTCTTCCTTATGACCCACCTGCCTTTGTTATAGTTTTTAGGATTTTCTGTTTTATTTTAGATGGAGGTTTTGATCTGTTTTGTTATTGTGGCAGTCATATGCTTATGTTAATTTCATGATTGAGATGTAGGGGCAGAGTCTAGCCTGTTAATCTGGAGATAGCCATTGAGTAGTCAGTGAGGCCTCTGTGTGGGCATGGCTTTCTCCTGAGACTTCTGGGAAATCTCACGATATTTCCCTTGTGGAGATGTGAAGCTATCTCCCAGTTGTTGGGAGTTAGTCTCAGATACAACGAACTACGGTTAAGACCAGATGGCAGCATCCGAGGAGCTGCAGTAGCCAGAGCAGAAACCACACGGTTTTGCCCTGATGGAACCAGACCTCTGAAGCTGGACAAGCTACATGGAGATCCCTGCCAGTGCTGAGTTGCTTCTACCACCACTGGAGGCTGTTGATGGACCCTGAGCCCTAGAAATGAGTAGCCATGAGGGGACCCCTGCCAGCACCGGAACTCTGCACCCACTGGCCTGTGACTTCATGAGTCGGAAGGAGACTTTATAGACTGATATTGGGCATATGGGCCAATATCAGACTTATGACTTTGAACTGGACTGGGTTGGGATGCTTCCTTAATGTTCCATTCCTCTTTTATATAAATCTTACCGTTATATCCATATGCATGTCTATAAATTTTGTTTCTCTAGTCTACCCAGACTAACATGGTTATACTTGTTAGCTGTTTCATTATTTGCTTATTTTTAAGTTTGTTATGTATGTGAAATTTGGGATAGGCAAATCTACAGGGATTGTAACTGCATTATTTGTCTCTTGGGGGGTATGGCAGCCAGGCATGGGGGAAATGGAGAGCTAATAATAATGAGTACCAGATTGAAGAAAACGTTCTCAACCTGATTGTGCCCTTGATTTTACAACTCTTCTTGATATGATTGAACTTTTGAGTTTTATGGTATGTACATTATATGCCAAGAAAACTGTTGTGGGGTGGGGGAGAATGGAAGGAAAAAGCAGTTGACATTCCACCATTTTAGTTGGTTGCATATGAACAAGAAACAGTAGGGTGAAGAAAGAAGTTCAAGCAGCAATGAAATCATTAGCTAAGAACCAGGTTTGAGGAATTGAGATGTTTCTATAAGCACTCATTCATTCATCCTTCCAAGAAATATGGAAGACAGACTGCTTGGCCAACTTTCTGGAAGAGATACATATTATATCCAAGACAAAGAAAGGTTTGGGTAGGGCTTTGGGTTTGAGTTGAAAAAGTCCTGAGTGACATGCTAGGCTCAGCAAATGGTTATGCACTTGATTCCTAAACAAATGATCAATAGTACAAATCCCTTCAGAGGCAGGTGCTGCAGAAGAAAGGCCCGGAGAACTGCTTCACGAAAATGACAGCCATTGAAAATGTCAGGAAGTTGCAGTGAAAGCCCAGGAAACCCACATAGGCCCTGACACCTTTGGGTCACTATGGTTTCAGATTTCCTCTAAGACACTGGTTCTTATTGTTTAAAACAAACATGAAACTTCCTTCATAAGGGATAGCAGTGTTAAAAGAGTTAAACTTTAATTTGTAAGCCCATGCATGTGTCCCAATTTGAGAAAGGAGTTGGATTCTACTTTGGACCAGGGGGACAGGCTTGCTGTGCTAACGCAAAGGTCAGGGGGTTCAGACAGTCCAGCCGCTGTCTGGGAAAGGCGGCTCCCTCTGACGTCATATAGAGTCACTTTGAGTCGGAATCACTGCCAACACTGTGCTTGGAGTTGTCTGTCTTGATCAGAACAGATCACACAGTCTTGAATGTTGTGCGCCTGCTAGGGAGGATTGACCTGCCAACGTTTAGGTTCTCAGCGGAACCTTTCACCATGAGCTCAGATACTCTACGAAAAGACTTTGGTTGCTATCACATGGGGTGAGTCCTGGAGGTTCCTTCAGGATGGAAGGTCAGAGTCTCTGAAGCTGGCCCAGGACAGGGGATCCCGTGCTGGGCTCCCTGTGCCGAGTCTGAAACCAGCGGGCCTGCTGCCACGCCCTCCCACAGGCTCTGAGTTAATGAGCCTACCACAGCCTACCACAGCCATTCTCACCGCTTCTAGGTTAGATGAGGACTGGGGGGGCTCCATGTAAGAAACCGGTGGCAGCAGTCAGCAATCAGAAAGATTTACAGCTTCAGGAGTCGATGGTGCAGATCTGGCATCTCCAATGGGGTCCCTACAAATTAGAATTCATGGTGGACACAATGGTGGTTAGTGGGATGGTGAATGTGCACACCAAGGGCTCCAACTTGCAGGTTGCTTGACACGTGAGGCGCTGCCTCGTGGGAGGAATCATGCAGGCAGGGTGGTGTGGTCTGTGTCCAGGCTGGGAGGGAGCCTCATTGAATAGTCTTGCAGAGGTCTTTGCATCCAAGGCCTCTGCGCCTGCAGAATGGCAACTTGAAAGTGAATATGATCTACTCTTCCCAAGAACTTGGAACCAGATTCGCCCCTCTGAGAAGGTAGTTGAGTCTGGTTCACCCCCAATGTCAGCTCACATGGTAGTTCATATAGAGCCCTCAGGTAGAAAACCACACACTGGGGGCCCCCACTGGAGACACCAGGCTCCCCCGACACCTGGAATAGAAGCGTGGGGGTGGAGAGGCCCAAGGTCCAAACCCCCACACCCAGTGGAAGACTCGGATTTTAAAGAATAAACCCTTGTCAGGTGCAGAGAGAGGACTGCCCTTTCCCAACACTGCCCCCTCCCCTCGTCCTGGTTCTCCTTCTAGCTCTTCTGCTGCTGCTTTCAAATTCATAAAGCGATCTTGTTTCCTTCTGGTGGACATTTATTATTACTCACTGCTATGGAATCAAAGCTGACCCCTAGTGACCCCCTGCGATTTTCTGAAACTGTAATTGTTTATGGGAGTAGCTCCTGTGGTGGTTTCTAAATACCGGCCATGCGGGTAATAGCCTAATACTTAACCACTCCACCACCACGACTCCTAGCGACAGTTCCTGTCGTCATCGGGTTATGTGCCTTCCATTTCATTCCAGCCTCAGTGAGCCCACAGGAAAGACTTCAACTCCCCGTGGGCTTCCTAAACTGTCAGCTTGAGCAGAACAGAGTAGAACACATCATGGTCCATCGCCTCAGCCCCCACCCGAACTGTCTCACTTCTGGCAGAGGGGTGAGGACGTTTTAACCGCTAATTTTTCAATAAGCTGACCAACGCTTTCACCCCTGTGTTACTCAGATCTTTAAAATCATTTGGAATCTAGTGATTTGCTAAAAAGAACCAGCCCAAACCCAACAACTCTTTTACTATTGCATGTTTTCTGCGCCATGGCGCCACCGTGTGCCTATGAGGAGCACTGCATGCGATTTGAGTGGCTGTGGCTTCCTCACTGCCTGAGTCCATTCTGATGCTTAGCAACCCTGGGGAGGTTCCAATTCCCAACCTTGCAGGTAGGACCCCAGCACATAACTCTCACCACTATCCAAGGACTAAAACTATGATGCAATTGAATCGACAAAACTAGAACTCTTCGGAGGCAAGCCCCGTTCGGGGCAAAAACCCAGGCAGTGCCTTGAAAACAAGTGAAAGTGGTGAGTCAGCCCCTGTTGAAGGTGGAAAACCTCCGTAACCCAGAAGCACAAGTCAGCGTCACCAATGCCAGATCCCTGAGGACTGACACTATGCATCTCTTATTGATGACAGAGTGCTAAATTACCCTGGTGCTTCAAAAATTCCCTGGAGTGAAAAGGGAAGGGGAAGAACGATGGACACAAATATGCAAGGAAGACACTGGCAAGATGGCTAAAGTTAACAGCAACATAGACGAGTTCTGTTAGAGACCTCCCCCACCCCTGCAATGGTGGGGAACCATGCACGAATAGATGCTTGCATGGACACTCAGGTTGAGCAAGTGTGTGTGTGTGTGTGTGTTTCGGGGTGGGGGGAGAGAGGAGGACACCCACGAAAACAGGTAGCTTCCCCAGGATAGCTGTGTACGTCTATTTCCCTTTGTTGCAAATATGTTCATGCGTGTGGTGGAGCATATCCCAAACTCCACACTCACTGCCGTGGAGTAGATGCCAACTCCTCAGAAAATAACTGCTGCTGTGGGTACATCTTTATGGGCACAGAAAGCCTCATCTTTCCCCCACAGGGCGGCTGGTGGATTTCAACTGCTGACTTTATGTTTAGAAGCTGAAGGGAGAAGCAACATTTCCCAGGATACGCAACAGGCCGAAGTCTTCCTTAGGGATAGCTCAGATCCTCTCTGGCAGTCCTTGAGTGGAACAAACAGTTTAGCAAACGGTGATACACTCGACTACGTAACTGCATGATGGGCAGTTCAAATCAGCCCAGCCATGCCTCCGAAGAAGGTTCTGGTCATCTAATCCCCAAAGATGACAGCCATTGAAAAGCCAAGAACCCACTGGAGGACAGTGCTTTGGAAGGGAATGGCCCATCCGCTCATTCCGCCAGCTGGACTTTGTACCCAGAAGTTCCTGCAAATACTGTCCCCTCCCTCCAGGCACTGACCTTGCAGTGTCTGGGACACCAGGCCTGCGCTTGGTGAGCAGATCGCTCCCCTGAGAGAGGCTCGGGACCACATGGCCAACGCTGTTTCTAGGCTGCTGGCATTGATCCAGGAAGGGATTGGTCGATGAGAAGCTGGCAGACACAGGTTTCACTGGACAGGGCTTGCATACACTAGGGAGACTGTGTGGTACAATGGTGAGAGCCCTGGACTGCCAACACCAAGGTCAGCAGTCAATTCTCAGGAGAGGCTATCTAATCCTATAAGGTGTACAGTCCGTGTATCCCTAAGGAGCAGTTTCTCTCAAGGACTCTGGCAGTGTGGGGTGGTGTCTCTGGGGAATCAAATTGATTGGGCTTCAGTGTGCAGACTGGCTTGAATGAGGAGTGAATCCCCCCTCACCATATTTAGATCCCTTCCGGAGATCTGGGTGGGGTTGGGCAGGGAAGAAAGGCAAAGGACAACTCCCAAATGGACAAATTGGGGAGGGAGACTCTGTGTCTTGTGAGGTCACACAGCAGCAAGGCCAGTAGTCTCTGGGTCAGAGAACTGGGAAACGGAGAAGCAGCTTGAAGTGGCATCCAGGAAGGGATCCCACAGTCCCAGGTTCTATCAACTCTTCAGCTATTACCCTCTCTCCAGCCCCCCACTTCCCAGGGCTTTCAGTGCTTGGTGAGACAGTGAGGCTGGTTCTTCCATCCTGATGCCTGGTCTGCTGAGAGCCCAGCCAAGGCTGGAAATGCCCTTAATCAGAGGGCTGCTGTGTTGGGCTGCACCCCTAGACCAGACCCATACTCCATCTGCAGGTCATCTGCACCCCCTGCACTCACATCGCTGCTCTACACACAAAAGGGAAGCATGGGTTTATCTGCAGCAACTCCTCCTTTGACGCCACATACAGTCCTATGCTGCGTCATCCCAGTCGTCCCAAGAGCTTACATTAGTGGTCACCACTTAAGCAAGGTGAAAAGTCAAGAGTGACCACCTCACAAACCCGGGAAGGCCACAGGGACTCTGAATGGTAGTGGGTTTGGGGTCGGGCTGGAACATCCACCCCGGCAGTCCCTGGGTGGCACGCAAGGTAGAGATGCACTCAACTCCTGTTCAAGAGTGGCAACCTATTTCCAAAAGATGGCAGCTATGACCTGATTTACAGTCCTGATTTCACCTTAGTCCTCTTCACTCTTAGTCCTCTCAAATTGTCAAACGATTATATACCTACCACTAGAGGCATTAACGAACTAGAACAAAGTTGTATGCTTAATTGGTGCTACACTGAACCATGACTGGCTCATCTCTTCCATGTGACTTTTATGTGAGGGGATGTCCAATTGTCTACAGATGGACTTTGAGTCTCCACTCTGCCCTGTCTCCCCCTTGTTCACACCAATATGATTGCTTTGTGCCTTTGATCCGTAGTACCTTATTCCATTTACACTTGACCACACGGGCTGGTGTGCTTCTTCCATGTGGATTTTATTGTTTCTCAGATAGATGATTACTTGTTTATCTTCAAGCTTTTAAGACCCCAGATGCTATATATTTTTTAAAGCCGAGTACCTATCAGATTCCTTCACCATAATTACTTATGCACTCATTTTGTCTTCAGCAATGATGTCAGGAAGGTGAGCATCACAGAATGCTGGGTCAAAGTCTTCTTGAACAAAGTCTCCTTTTGTTGAGGGAGTACAGGAGTTGAGGCACAATGCTCATTTACTACATTAATACTTAACATAAATCTATCAACATATGTACATACCTGCATTTAGACATCTATAAATGTTCTTTGCCTCTTTGTTCTTTCCTCTCTTTCCTTTTACTTTATTTTTCTCCCTTCATTCAGTTTTCAGTAATTCCTCTTGGCTACACTGCACTAAATCTAGACCCACTAGTCATCCTACGCTCTCCTTGCTATCAATTTTAGATCACTTGGGGTCCCTGTTTGTTGGCTCCCCACTTGTTTCCCCCATCTCTTCCTCTCCCATGTCCCCTTGGAGTCATCATGCCCTTTGGTATTTACTCCTTGAGATTGCTTATCCCAACTATCTAATCTAAGAGACATGCAAAAAGACAATAACAAACACAAAAATGAAACAAACAAAACAGCAACAATAAAAAGAGAAGCCTACAAATAGTTCCAGTTCTGTTGTTGACCTTTATGGGTGTTTTCTGATTGAGTCTGATGAGGTGCCACACCCTTTCTCCCGAAGTCTATTATTGCTTTATATAATGCAATAATATAAAAGTGAATAGATTAATATATTGTTTATATATTGCTACCCTTGCTGCTCCGTTGCACACCTTTCGTGTTTTGCCCCAGTGCAGTGGAGTCAGATTGGGCACAGTTCCTGTACTGAGTCTCCAGTGTTGTCCCCTATAGCAATAAGGGTCAGTGAGGGATGTCATCTCATGGTGGGGCCAGCTCCGTGTTTCTCATTGTGCATTGGCTGCTCTGAGAAGGAATATCATCCTCAGGGCTTGATGGGCCAAGATGTGTTTCACTCTCTCCTTCCCTCTTAGTTTGTCCCTGTGTTCTCTGAGCAGACACACCCTCTCCCTGAGCTGTAGCTTCAGTGCTGTTTTCTGCAGTGCATTCTTCTGGAGAAGGGATCCACAAATCTCGGATTGGGGCTGGCCCCACTTACCTCTCTGCTGGTTCACAGACTCATGCCGGTATGTTGCATTCATATCTTGGTGCACCGGGTTTAGATCTGGTCCCTCTTTCCTTCTCCTATGGAGATATAAACAATACCCTCCCCTTGGTGGATTAGTGCCCTGTTTCTCCACTACCTAAATCCTCCCCCCCTTTCCCCCCTCCTTTCTATTTGCTGCCCTATATATCCCTGCATTGGATCTGGCTCCTGCCATGGTGCCTGGACCTCACCCCAGGAATGTATGCACACAGTAGCTTTTCCCCTCTGCCCCTTCTACATTTTTTAAGCTTACCTCAGCAGACTCATGTTGTACTTGCCCCTTTGTGCTTGGATTACTTTGCTTAGCATATTTTCTGCCAGTTCTCCCCATGCAGTGATGTGCTTCATGTGTTCATCATTGCTTTTTAGGGGTGTGCAGTACTCCATAGTTTTTTAATCCATTCATCCGTGGATGGAAATTCGGGTTGTTTCGAACTCTTCGTGATTGGGAACTGCATTGCAATATACATTGGAGCACAGATGTCTGGCCAAGATTTGTTTCTTGCCTCTTTTCGGTATATGGCCAGTAGGAGGATTGCTGGGTCAGATGATAGCTTAATTTCCATTTGTTTTAGAAATCGCCAAATCAATTTCCACAATAGTTGTACATACCTACAGATCCACCATCAATGAATGATAGTTCCTGTCACCCCACAGCTCCTCCAACACTTATTAATTTATGATTTTTTTGAATTGGGCTATCTTTGAGGGTTCTGGGTAATATTTCATAGTTGTTCTAATTTGCATTTCTCTCATGGCTTATGATTGGAAGCATTTTCTCATATGCTTATTGGCATTTGGATTTCTGCCCATGTGAAACTTCTGTTCAGGTCCTTTGCCCACTTCCTCAATGGGTTATTGGGTTTTTCTCTTATTGTCAGTTAGCAAAGTATTGTAGATTTTAGTAATAATCCCTTTGTGTGATGCAGACACCTGGTTTTTAATGAAGAACTAAACCACACTAAGTCCAGGAAGCGATGGACTTTTCAATAAATGGTGCTGAAAAAATTGGATTTCAACCTACAAAACGATGACATATGATCTGTACCTCAAACCATGTATAATAATGAACTTAAGATGGATTGTAAACCTCCTTTACGGAGTTACTGGGCTGCTTTCCATACCTGTCTCCTATATTTTGTATTCCTCCCAGAGGAGTATGAAATGTAGGCATCTGTGCATTCTCTGCAGTGCTCCCAGTGACAGGTCTGTACGATTAAAGCCCAAGTGGGTGGGAGGGGCCGTGGGGAAGTGTGGGATAAGGGCTCGTGGCCTCAAGTTGACAGATTCAGCTGCTTACCAGGATCCCCAGAAGAAAAATCTGATGATCTCTTCCCATAAATACCCCAGACTCAAACTGACTGTGCAGTCATCCAGTTGGTTCAGACAGATAGAGAGATCCCATAGGGCAGAGTATGAGTGTCCCTTAGGGCTTCAGGGACTGCAACGTTTCGTGCTGCAAAACAACTGGTGCATTCGAGCTAAGGAAATGGCACCATCTTAGCCCACTGGGCTGCCAGTGCAGGATCCCACCTAGAAATACACCAAGGGCTGGTTCGACTCTGCCATGTGGTGTCACTATGAGTTGGAACGGACATGAAGGCAGTTGATTTGGACTCTCTCTGGGAGCTAATCACCAGGCCTTTCTCCTGTAGCTCTGCTTTGTGGTTTGAAGTGGGGGGAGGGGAGGGTGTGAGATGGAGTCTTGGGCAGAGAGTAGTGTGGGAACCCAGTCAGAGGGCCTCACACCCCAACTCAACACAGGAGGGCATGATCTCGCCCAGCCCGTGTTCCAGACAACGCTACCTCATAGGCTAGCTGAGCTGCAAGCTGAAGCCATTTCTACACACACACACACACACACACACACACACACACACACCAAATTGCTTTTCACACCTCCAGCCACTGCCTTTTAGTGGATTCTGATTCTTAAGGAATAGGGCAGAATGCCCCCTCCCCCACCTCCCCATAGGACTATCAAGGCGGTAAAGTTTCCTAGAAACCTATGACCACATGTTTCTTCCCTGTGGTCAAATAAGTCACGCCGACCTTCATGAGAAGTGGTGAGACCAGCAACCGTGGGCTCTACCCCAGAGCCTCCATGATGGCGCGGCAGCAGACACGCACAGTTCCACAGATTTCCAAGCAGGGATCCTCGCCTTAGTTCAGCCTCAGTGACACCCAGCTCCCAGCTCGATAGAGTCTGTAGAACTCATTCGGCTTGGTCTGCAGGGTGGGTCCATGCCTTGTGGAACCCAAATATTTTCTTTTTATAAATCATTTTATTGTGGGTTCTTACAGCTCTTATAATCCATCCATCTATTCAACCATTATGTCAAGCACATTTGTACATATGCTGCCATCATTTCCAGACATTTTCCCTCCACTTGAGCCCATGGTATCAGCTCCCTGTTTCCTCCACCCCCACCCTACATCTCCCATGTCCACCCCCTGATACTTTATAATTTTTTTCATGTCTTACACCAACCACTGTCTCCCTTTACCTACTTTTCTGTTGTCCAATCCCCCAGGGAAAGGGTTATATGTAGGTCATTGTGATCAGTTCCCCATCCCCCCTTTCTCCTTTCCCTCCTAGTATTACTACTCTCATTGCTACTCTCTGAGAGGCTTATATGTCCTAGATTTCCTGGGAGTGGGGTGGGTGGGTTTTTTTGATAACACATTTTATTTCTTAAACAAAGCTTTATCAACTTCTAACACATTTTGCATTGAAAAGTGATTTCACTGTAGTCAAGTAAGAAAGAAGGTCAGTGACTACTGACAAAGAAGACCGCTCAGGCATCTTAGGCACTACTGAGAACTAGAAGCAAACAGAGACTGAAGAAAACGTTTCTGATTGGTTCTAACAGGTATCTTTTCATCTGAAATAATTTGAAAATCGATCATTGCTTTAGAAAATGAAGTACAATTTAAAACACTACTAAAAGGGAAAAAGATAAATTGAAAAGATTCTTAAAGCCCACAGATCCTTATTTTAACTACTTCCTCTTTAGTGGATGATCTGCTCACCTTCTTCCCCAAACACCTAGGGAGATGTGTACCAACTCTCACGAGCCCAAGCAAATCCCCATGCATTGTCTTCATCTTACACTTAAGTTATGTCTTTAAAAAGTGATAGGGAAACAGGATTCAGGCACTTGAACTCACAAAACGACCCTTTTCTTTCCTGATCCTCACCTTACAAGGCATTAGAAATAATCCTGAAAACCTGACAGGGGTGATTTGGTTTTGAATATCCCCCCTACATATCTCCCTTGGTCCCCTGGATTTAATCGGTTGCACTGGAATATACTCCAATGGTGTCTGTGACATTTTGGTCTCTGCCAGACTAAAGATAGGAACCTATCCTTGGGAACTTGAAATTCTCTCAACATAAATGACCCAAAGGCTTCTCCCTGGCACAGAGACCTAGACAGGAAGAAATGGCCCCATATGACTGTAAGCGTATTGGGTGTTTTTTTTTAAATTAACTGTTGGATAAATATTTTAATTCCCTCTCTAGAAGAGAGTGGGTGTGCTCCAACTAAGAATCTAAGAATTTGTGTCCTAAGACAGGGAAGTTAGCCAGAAAGGAGTTATTTCTAAAGCTAGGGTTGTTGCTTTATAGAGAGACACCATTTCCCCAAAGCAAATAAAAATGGTACCAGTTAAAATGTCAACCTAGCACAAAGGTTAGAAGGTAGAGGGGACGTTCAAGAACAAGCAGTATCAGGTCTTCAGCAAGGTGATTAATGTGCCACAGTTGGTTGTAGCTCAAAACCCTAAGGAAAATCAAACTGGGAGGGAGGTGTTTAACAAAAAACAAACAAACAAAATCCCACAAAGATGAATGATAAACCACATCTTGTACCATGTAACAAGAACCGGTCAATGACCCAACTTCTCTAAACCTGCACCTCGGCTGGGCCCTCCCGGTCTGAACCATGTCAACCACGCATGTGCAGGAGGCGAGCAAGAGCTTTCTAAGGAGGGCCCTGGTGAAACCGAGGGCTCGGTTCCAAAAGTTGAAGTTCGTGAGTGAGGAACAAAGGCTAACTGCCAAGGTGAGCTTTAAGGGCGAGACTGAAGTTCAAGGCCAAAATTGCGTGTGTGCTCATCCACTAACACATGGCACAAGGTACCATATGAATCTCACCACCCTTCAACCTGATTACAGGCTTGGATAACAGAGTGTCTACTTCTAAAAAGCACCATGAAATGGTTCAGAGTCCTGCAAGTAAATGAGAGAACTGCTTCCATCTAGACTAAGTGCCTTATACTTGAATTTTAGTGCTGTCTGCCACTGCCAAGGTCCA
Source organism: Nesogale talazaci (assembly GCA_004026705.1). Classification (NCBI taxonomy): domain Eukaryota; kingdom Metazoa; phylum Chordata; class Mammalia; order Afrosoricida; family Tenrecidae; genus Nesogale; species Nesogale talazaci. The sequence goes on from PVJH01001054.1 coordinate 215,615, forward strand.
TGCTTTTGCATACCCTCACACCCTGGACTTGGTGCATGTTCAGAGTGTCCTGGTGCACCTGTGAGAAATGTGGAAGGCAGGAGCAATCTGGAATTTCCAGACACTCCCTCCCCAGCCTCAAGTTCCCTGGTCTAATCTAAGGCTGGCAGAAGTTTCCTGGAGGATGTGGAGACCCCAATTGGCCATGGGCTATGTTAGCTAGTGGCATGGCGTCCTGAACCTCAGGCAGCCTTTGTGCCCTAAGGGTTCTAGCATGTCTACTCTCAAACCACAGAAGATGTTGCACTGAGGGAAGTGCAGGCAAAGAGTTACCAAGATGGCAAGTCTTGTGATGGACAGGCGGTTCTCCCACAAGGAGGGTACAGAATAGAATGGCTGGAAATTTCTCGACACTTTTGTGTTTCTCTTGACAGGACTATTACAAGATAACAAAAAATTGATAAATATATATGTTTATATGTTTATACTATATAAGTATACTATACTATATAAACATATACATACACACACAGAGAGAAAGAACTTTGAGGACAAACTAGAACTTTTAATTACTCAATGCCATCTGATCCTATCTTCAAAGAGTGGCATCTAATGACCCTGATCCCACAAGCCCTCTAAGTCGATGCAACACTGGTTTCCATAAGAAGCTAGCAAGTACTTAAATGGAACACTTCCATCACATTCAAGGCTTTGGTTCAACAAATCCGCCAAGATCTGTCATTCCTGTGCAAACACCTTTTTAAAGTCACAGATGACCAGGGAGTTTGGGAAGTTGGCATTCACTCTCCTTTGGGATTTGCTCCCGCTTTAAATAAGGAAGCACCCTTGGAGTTCACACTCCATGCAGGGCTGGTCTTGACTCAAGCAAATACAAATACAACTGAGGCTTCACAGGACACAGGAACTGGCTACACTGACAATAGGCTTTGGCTCACCACAAATCACACCAGCCAAGTTTTGGATCCCAGTCGTTTCTGATCAGCTTTCATGTAGACAGACCATGGTGCCACATTCCAGAAGCAATGTAAATGCATTCTTCCCCCTAAACACTAAAACACTCACTTTCTACAATGCCTATCTTCAAGCTAACTCCATTGCCTAACTTTGCGAGGACAGCCACCAGGGTCAGAGGATGGGGATTTGCACGATCATAGAAGGAAGTCAAAATCAGGAGCACGCATTTGATTAAATAACTTTAAAAACCAAGCTGGCAATAGTTTAAGTGTATTTGACCTTGATACTCTAAACAGTGATGCTTTCTAGGAGATTCCATGAAACGCCGACCCACAAAATCCCTTCTAAGTCCACTGAGGATTGCAAGTAGCCTAGCTCTCTCCCACTCAGGAAAGCTTGCTTTGGACTACAGATTTACACTGTTTTTCTTCATATGTACTGGACAAATCACCATCTGGTCCCAAAGTGTGTTTAAGTTATTCCCTCGGGACTTCATTGTCTTGCTTCCCTGTTGCTCTGTTGCATGCCCTTCATTTTGCCCCAGTGTGATGGAGTTGGACGGGGCACAATTCCCTCACTGTGTCTCCAGAGTTGTCCCTGGTAGTGATATGGGTCAGTGACAGATGTCATGTTTCATGGTGGGGTCCATTGTCTGCTCTGATCAGGAATATTGTCTTTGAAACTTGCACTCTTTCTCCTTTCCTCTTAGTTTGCTCCTGTGTGTTCTGATCAGACGTGCCCCTCTCTCAAAGCTATAGCTTCAGTTCTTTCCTCTGACGTGCACTCTTCTGGTGGGGTGGGCTTGGGGGTGTGTCCACGTGGTTGGGATTGGGGACTAGCCCCGCAGACCTCTCTTCTTGGAAGTATGTTGTATTCAAGTCTTGGCACATCAGGTTGAAACCTGGTGCCGGTCTCCCTCTCCTGTGGAGGTATAAAAAATACCGTCCCCATGGGTGGGTTAGTGCCCCATTCCCCCCACCATCCATGTCTTTATTTTCCCCTCCCTTTTAGCTGTCTGTCACATGTATCCCTAGATTGGGTTTAGCCCCTGCCATATGACCTGAACCTCACCCCAGGGACATATGTATATAGCAGCTTTTCTTCTCTGCCCCTTTTGCTTTCTAAGCCTACCTCAGTGGACTCATGTTATCCTTGTCCTTTTATGCTTGGCTTACTTCAGTTAGCATGATTTCCTCCAGTTCTTCCAATGTGGTGATGAGTGTCATGTGTTCATCACTGCTTTTTAGGTATGCATAGTAATCCATTGTGTATAAGTATGTGTTAGTCCAAGTAGACTAGAGGAACAAATTTCATTGACATGCATATGGATATAAGGAAAGGGTTTATATACAAAAGGAATGTGATGATAAGAAGGCATCCCAATCCAGTCCAGTACAAAGTCATAAGTCCGATATTAACCCATATGCCCAAAATCAGTCTACAAAGTCTCCTTCCGAATCACGAAGTCACAGGTCAGTGGGTGCAGAATTCTGGCACTGGCAGGAGTCTCCCCATGGCTTCTCGCTTCCTGGGCTCAGAGTCCATCAATAGCATGCTGCTCCAGCTTCAGAGGTCTGGCTCCATCAGGGCAAAGCCATATGGTCTCTCCGTCAGCTCCTCCAGCTTCTCAGACGCTGCCATCTTGTCTTTCCCGTGAGTCATCACCTCTGAGACTAACTCCCCACAACTGGGGAAGAGAGCTTCTCATCTTCATGAAGAAGTCTCAGGAGAAAGCCATGCCCACATAGAGGCCTCATCAGCTACTCAATGGCTATCTCCAGATTAACAGGCTAGATTCCACCCCTACATTTCAAACATAAAATTAACATGAGAACATGACTGCACAATGTATCACGTTTTTTTAAAATCCTTTTGTTTGTTGATGTGTATTTAGGTTGTTTCCAATTCCTCATGATGTGTACTAGAGCACAAATGTCTGGCTGTGAACCCAACTATTTTCAGGGAATATTTCATTTAGTGGTTAAGGGCAAGGCTGACAACCTAAACATTGGCAGCTGGAACCCCCCAAGGGGGTAGTGCAAAAAAGAAAGGAAGGAAGGAAAGAAGGCAGACTCTGTCAATTCTGATTTATAGCAACACTAGATAGAATCTTCACGGAGTCCCCAGTGTTCCCTCTCCCAGCCAAGTGACTTGTTTTGATCTGCCAATCTCTCAGCTAGCACTGCAATCATGTCCCTCAGCACCAACAACACATGCAGTCACTTTTCTTACTGCCCCACACATGGGTAGACAAGCACACGTTCAATAATGGAGGCCCACTCTTTCGAAAACTGGTGCCTCTTAGCCAAGCTGTTTCAAAAAAAAAACACCAACCACTACTCACCATGTGCCCCATAAGAACCCAGATGTTTGGAGTACCATGGAATTTAAGATAGACTCACGGATTATCCTCTTTTGAAAGTCTAGTGCCAGGTCTTTCTTCTGAAGGACTTCTGAGTGGATTTCGATTGCTAATATTTTTATTTGGGAGTCAAGTGCATAACCATGTACTTCATCGTGTGTGCCACCGAGGAGCAGCCAGGGAGGAGATTCCAGTCACTACCCAGACCCATGGATGGTAAGTCTATTCAGAGTCACCATGACCCTGTTGAGTTTCTGACGCTTACTCTCAGTGGGAGTTGATAGCCTCATTCTTTTCCCTTAGAGACCTGCTGTGGACTTTGGGGTTGGGAACCTGATATTGCCACTTGGGCTCCCCTCCCTAAAGAAAGACTTGTCTCCATGTTATGTCAGAGTGACAGTGGGGTGCCCTGGGACACAGAAGCATTCAAATTAGGGCAGAACTTGGACTTAAAGGGATGCATCTGGGGCTGGCACAGTACGGCTCGCAAGCCAAGAGTGACTCTTTAGGTACGTGCACATAGCTCTGAACTACAGTAGAAAATGAAAATAAAATGATCACAGTTTCATGCAAAGGATGTCATTCAGACAATGTTGCATTCAATCTTTTGTAAAAGTATGTTTATAGCTGTTAAATAATTTTTAAATGGTTGTGAGGGACAAGATTGTTTTTTCTGTCTCAAAGTTTTTGGACCCCCAGTTTAGCCTATTGTGATTCCAGCTGAAGTTCTGAGAAAAATGAGTGATTTTATAAATTTCCAGGCCCTGGAGTGAGGGGGAGTTTCACCACAGGCCTGTTTGTCTGTCTTTGTCCGTCTGTGTATGTGTTTCCCTTTTAGTCACTCGCGCGGAGTCAGCTGAAGCAGAGTATTTTTATCTAGACTTGGATGGATGGAAGAAGGCAGTTGAAAAGTCAAGAGCCTGGTCTCCCTGTGGTCCTTTTACGTGTTGGTAATGCGGGGTAGAGAGGGGCAGCCCTGAGTTAAAATATCTGGAATCCTTTGGAGTGTCAGCCGGAAGCATTGCTAAAAAACACTGACGTTGTGGAGGAGATAAGCTTTACTGCCATTGGAAATTAGTCTTTTAAAAGCAACAGATGAATGGCGTTAGCAGACAATTCCCTCCAACCTCTTGGTTACCATCCCAGCACCTAAACCACAGCTCCTTAGGAAACCCTATAGGGCAGCTCCTGTCTGTGCAATAGATTCACAATGGATTAGAAGCAACTTGAAAGCACACACAATGATAGTACCTGTGTCTTTCACCTTTGAGGACTCGCTCGACTGGTTTCCAAATGTAGCTGTGTCAATTCACATTCCTCCAGGCCCTGTAGGAAGTGCCTGGCTTCTGCACTGTGATAGGAAGGTTTATTGGGCCAACCTGGCCAATAAGAACATGTGGGATTAATAAGGTCAAAGCTTGATTGGAGGGCAGAGTGATAAGTGAATCGGCAAGCTCTGTCTAGCTTTCTCTTACTCTCTGGTGATCAGATCAGTGTGTGGCTGCCTCAACTAGTTGTCTGCCTCAACTTGCAAACACACTACCTGTGGGACATCTAACCCATGGACTGTGTGGCTAGTGCTTGAGGTTCCTTTGAAACAAGATCATAAATAAGGGCTTCTCAAATTGGTTTCCCAGCCTGTTTAGGCTTAACCACACTGATAATGCTATCTCTACCACTAAGAGCACGAAAAAGTCTGCCATTCTTACTAGCGTGGGTGGTGTCATTCCATGGTGTGAAGTAGCAAAGCTACTATCCATGGTATCACTACCAAAAAATGAAGTGCTGGTGAGAAGAGAAGCTCTAGGTGATCATTTGATATATTCCAGCAGTAATGTCAATAAGAGAGGTATAGGGAAGCTAGTTGGCTGGCATTGCTTACACTAGAACATGTGATCAAGGAAAGTGATAATCTCAGAACCTTAGGAGCATGTCTCAAGTGCCAAATTAACAGACCTAAAAACTTCTGCATATGCTACAAAGGAGAGTCTTCTCTGGTAATAGAGCTGGCAGTGCTGACAACCAAATCCAGAGTCTCGCCATTAGCCAAATTACGGCATTAGCCGAATTGTAGCTCAAGAATGGCGTAGGATATTAAAATAAGGGCATTTATTTTAAAGAATTGGGAACCTAAAACATGGGATGGGAGCATATGGGATAATGTTCCAGAAGAGGGGGATATTGAGCCTCTAGAAATGATGGAGCCATCCCAGTCAATAGATTCACCCCTCCCACCGAAGGAGATCAATCCACTATCAGTTAAACAACCCACACCTGAGCAGAGTAACCAAACTGTTCAAGCTGAAATGCCAGATGGGGCATCATCTGTGACATTGCCTGGGGGAGATGCCTTACAAGATATTGCTGAGAGCACCAAGGAAACACCTCACCACCCATGATCTCTTCTGGATCTGTATATAGAATTAAGTCTCAGAAATTTCTAAAGGTGAGACTGAGATGATGACTCAGAAAGAAGTGTGCTATACTCATAAAGATCTGCTGGAGTTTTCTAATATGTACGAGCAGCAGCCTGGGGAATATCTCTGGGAATGGTTACTTCGGGTGTGGGATACTGGTGCAAGGAATGCAATTTTAGACCAGTCCGAGTTTCCTGATATGGGGCCCCTCAGCACATATTCTTCCTTTAATGCTTAGCAAGAGAGGCTAAGAGAGGATCTAATGCCTTATTTGGTTGGTTTGATTAGACCAAGTTGAGGTACCTGACCTGCCTTGGTACACTGTAGAAGAAGGCATCCAAAAGCTGAGGGAAATTGATATATTGGAATGAATTAATCAGGATAATCCCATAGACCCAAAGAGGAAATGATCTTTTGTGACCGACTTTATCACTTAGCATAATATTTTATAGATTGATCTATCTTTTGCGGTTGTTGCTGATGGGTACTGTGTCAGTCAATAATCTGGTGTTGATGTGAGGATTGGGAGTGTAGGGGTGGATTCAAGCCTGCCAATCTGGAGATAGTCAATGAGACCTTTGTGTGGGCTTGACTTTCTCCAGAGAATTCTGAAAATCTGGTGGTATTCCCCCCTTGAAGTTGAGAGCCGCAGACAGATGCTCTACTGACAAGATACAAGGCTACCTCCCTGTGAGAAATCTCAGAGGAGAAACCACATTGGCTTACCCAGATGGAACCAGATCTCTAGAGCCAGAAAAGCCACTTAGAGACTCCTGCCAGTGCTGAGATGGTTGAGAAGCCACAGAGAGGCCCCTGCCAGAGATGAAATGCTTCTACCACCACTGTATACAAAATACACTGGCATATGATTGTTCTGGCATCATTGCAGGTGCTTTCTGAATCTTAAGAGGACTTTATAAATTGGTATAGGACATATGGGCTAATATTGAATTTACAACCTTGGAACGAACTGTTCAATTGCTCTTGTATGTAAACCTCTTTCTTATACTCATATGAGTGTTTATGAATTTGTTTCTATAATCTTTCTGGACTAACACAGGTACCTAGAGTCGATTCTGGTCCATAGAATCCCTTTGCACAACAGAAAGGAAAACTGCCAGGTCCTGAGCAATCCTCACAATTATGCCTATGCTTGAGCCCATTGTTGCAGTCATGGTGTCAGTCCATCTTGCAAGGCGTTTTCTCTTCCATGCTTCCCCTCTACATTACCAAGCCTGGTGTCCTCCAAGAACTGGAGACAAAGTCTTGCCATATTTTCTCTAATGAACAGCTTGACTATCTATCGTCCAGGACAGATTTGTTTCTTCTTTTTGCACTCCATGTACTTTCAACATTCTTTACCAGCACTATAATTCAAATGTATCAATTCTTTTTAGGTCTTCCTTAAACAGATTTCAAATTTCACATGCACATGAAGTGATTAAAAGTACCATGACTTGGATGAGGGCCACCTTAGTCTTCAAAGTAACTTCCCTGCTTTTCAACACTCTAAACAAGTCTCATGAAGCAGGTTTACCCAAAGCAATGTGCCCATTGGTTTCTTGGCTGCTGCATCTTTAATCATTGATTGTGGATCTAAGCAAGGCACAGTCCTTGACAACTTTAAACTTTTCTCCATTTATCTTGATGTTACCTATTGTCCTAGCTGTGAAGATTTTGGCTATTCTTCATATGGAGTTATAATCCATACTAAGTCCTGGGATCCTAGATCTTCATCAGAAAATACTTTATTTCTTCTCATTTTCAGGAGATGAGGTGTTGTCTTCTACATTGCATATGCTTTCAGTAAATCTTCCTCCAGTCATGATGTCACAATCTTCTTTATAAAATCCAGCTTGTACGTGGCAATGCAGCAGCACAAAAAATATCCATTTTGGATCCCTGTATATTAAAGAGGAGAACTCTGTAAAGGAAATCAAAAGAACAATAGCATTTATAATAAATATTCATAAGATGAAATACTTAGGAATGAATCTAACCAAAGAAACAATAAAATTATGAAAAACTTCAATGCAAATCAAAAATACACAAATGCAAGAATATCCCATTCCTATACATTTGAAAATATCGATATAAATTAAAGCACTATAAATTAAAGGCAATTCTGATACAAATTCAGGAACAATTCTTCAAAGAAATGAAAAAAAGAAAAGCAAATTACCAATTGCGTTTGAAAAGGGAAGAAACTCATGATATAGAAAACACTATTTAAAAACAAGTACAGAGCAGCAGATCATTCATGTACAGTTTTCATATCCTATTTATACAACCAGGACTAGTAAGTCTCCTTTTTCTTATGCAAATAATATGGTGATTTTGAACTGCAGACCATGTAGATAGCAGCTCCACTATACCAGCAAGTATCTCTAGACACCTGACTTAAAAAAAGACAAAAAATAAATACATTAAGTGGGGAAGAGATGACCTTTTTAATGTATCTCCAACCGCAAAACAATGAAACAAGACCCATACATCACACTGTGTACAAAAATGCACTAAAGATGGATTAGCAACCTAAACATAAACCCTAGAACTACAAGATCATCAGTGAAAAAATGGGGACAAACTTCAGGGCCTGATACAAAGCTTAAATATACTACCAAACATAATGAAAAACACCTGCACCTAGAAGAGAAAATTGAGGACTAGGCCTTCTGAAAGTACAAGATTTCTGTACATCAAAAGACTAAAAAGAGAACCCACAGACTGGAAAAATATTTGGGAGTGATATATCAGATAGAGAACTAATATTAAAAAATCTGTAGAAAACGATAACACCTTAAGAAGAAATGCACAAAGATCCCAATAAAAAACATGGGCACAAAGGCATGAAGACAATTTACTAAAGATGACATCTAAGTGGTCAACAAGCACATGGGAAAAAAAGGTGCTCATAATCTCATTGTCTGTTAAAGAAATACAATTTACAAGAATGAGATATCACATCACTCTGACTTTCTTGGCAAAATTCAGACAAACAAAATAAACATGTGGGAGAGAATGTGGAGAGATTGTATTGCTCATATTTTACTGTTGGGATTGGAACAATACTGTTGTACAACCACTGTGGAAGACAGTATAAAACAAACAGAAATCACTGCCATAGAGTTCATGCCTACTCATAATAGCCCTGGTGGCATAGTGCTTCTGTGCTGAGTTGTGAACCACAAGATGAGCAGTTCAGAACCACCATCTAGAAAAGCCATAAGACGTAATTGATTTTTTTTACCATACCCTCTGAACTTTGTTCTTCAGTAAAATACACCTTCTTAGTCTTTAAAAAGTTTTTAATAAATCATTTAATTGGGTGATCTTACAGCTCTTAAAACAGTCTGTACAATGTAACAATGAGTTGAGTTTTAGTTCAGGCCTAAAGGGTGGATAAGGGCCATTGTCCTGGGCAGTACACCAGCCGAGATATGTAAGACTGGTCTCTTTTACAATTTTTAATTCTGTTTCACATTTGTGCCCCTCTTTCCAGGGTTCTGTCAACAGATTATATTCAGAGAATCTGGCGTGGGAACTGAGCATCATCCAAATCTGGCCTCAGGATTGTGGAAACTCACATCTACTTTTTTTATTAGTCCACTAGATGAATTCTTTCTAGTTATCTTTTGATTGACACCACCCCTCTTGCCTATGAAGGAGGAAAAACCAATAGTTGTGACTTTAATGGCTTTTGATGAGCATTTAAGTCCCCAGTCATGATTTGTCCAAGAGGAATGTAGAACATTGTCATATTGATCTGCTATGTCAATCCATCTTTGTGTCCCTGAAATAATGATCTTAATATCTCAGGTCCAAGTTCTTTGGGTAGGTTTAAAAAGTTTTCATAACTTTGGCCTAAGAATTTTCCCTCAATAGGCATATACTCATATCCCTTTTTAAACCTGTATATATTTGTGGGGCCATGCCTACTCTCTGTCCCACACCTGCTCTGACTATCTAGCATAGCATCTACTAAAAATAACACCACTCTGCAGAACAAAAATGGAAGAGTATTTGATTTTGATATCTTTAACTCTTACAAACCAATGTTTTCCCTTGCTTCCATCTGTTTGTGGCCACCTCCTCCTTAGTGGGTATTGCCTTTCCCTATAACTGCTACATACCTTTGAAGCCCCAGATAACTATCTATTTATCAATGAAAGCTGCATCGACAGTGAAACCTGGGGCATTTGAACATTGATGATACTTCTTTGTATTTCTGGAACTTGCAAGATTTCCACCTCTGACAGGTACAGACCCATAATTTCTCTGGCTTGTTTTCATGGAGATGTTTGAGTTTCCCTTCTCTGATGATAGGTTTTGCTCAGCATAGATTCCTGATTTAGTAAGTGGTACTGTACCATACTTCTACCCACTGGGCAGTGCCAATGGCTAAGTGCTGGGCCATGAACTAAAAAGGTTGGTGCTACAAATCTACCCAGAGGCATTACAGAAGAAAGGCCAGGTGGTGTGCCTCAAGAAAGTCACAGTCACTGAAACCCAAAGAGATGGAGTTCTATTCTTACACAGGTGAGGTTGTCATGAATCCTAACAGATCCTATGGTAGTTTGTTTGTTTGTTTGTTTGGTTTGGATTATTCAGTATAGATCAGTATAGATCAAGATATATGGCAATGTGAAATAATGTTGGTGGTGCTCTGGGTAGGTGTTGGCCTGCTAACCACAGGGTCTGTGAGTTGTCCAGAGAAAGATGAGAGTATCTGCTTTCATAAAGATTTACAGCCTTGGGAGAAAGCTATCTTCTTCAACAAAGAATATTGGACAAACTGGCTTTCCATGTGCATAAGAATGTAGCAGAACCCACACCTTTCCTCATGCACAAAAACAAACTCAAGATGGATCAAAGACCTAAAAGTAAATCCCAAAGCTCTCAAGATCATCAATGAGAAGGCTGGAACAAACTTAAGCCAACAGCCAACATCATAGTCAATGCTGAAAAGCCAGAAGCAATCCCACAGAAAAAGAGAACAGACAAGGATGCCCCTTTTCCCCCACTTCAATTCAGTATTGGACCAGAGGTCCTAGATAACAACATCATACAATGGAAGGACATTAAAAGTATCCAACTGGGAGAGAAGGAGGTGAAACTATCGCTATTTACAGATGATATGATTCTGTACATTGAAAATCCCCAAAGCTTCACAACAGGAGTACTTACAACAATAGAGGACTATGGAAGAGTGGCAGGATAGAAGATCAACAAACAGAAATCTTTTTCAGCTTTCCCTCTACTAGGCATATACCCAGAAGAGATAAGAAATCGAGCATAACCAGTGGTCTGCACTCCAATGTCTATTGCGGCACAATCCACAATCACAAAATGTTGAAAACAGCCTAAATTTCTGTAAATAGATGAGTGGATCAGTAAGACTCTTTCACATACACACATATGCATCAGTAAAAAGTACTAATGATCACATGAAACATGTCATTTCATGGGAAGAGTTGGAGGAAATCATACTAAGTGAAGTCAGTCAATCACAAAAAGCCAAATATAATATGAGTCCCCTGAGGTAAATATAATCAGCATGGTAGGTATAGAAGAAAAAGCATCTTATCTCACAATACACAGATTGAAGTGCAGGCACTCTGGTGGAGATCAGACCAATCCTTGGGAAGTTCATACTAACCCAAGACAAATGAGGGGAAAGAGAGGAAGGGAGAGGGAGAAAAATGGGATGGTGAGAGTGAGAAGATGGCATGGGAGGCGGAATGTAGGACCTTTACCCACACAGCATGAGATTATTGATTAGGTCTACACAGATTCAAGAGTATGAATACAGACCCCACCATGACACACCAAACCCTAAGGAATTCACAACCACGTGGAAGAATGCATAAAAGATTGAACTATAGGACCCGCCTCACCCAGAATCAAATCAACCCCTTCCCTAGAAGTATGTGTGACAGAGAACTTCACTAAACCTACAGGTTGGGCATGAGGGGCCAGAATATCACACACACATGGAAGCAAAGCAAGAAAGAAAAAGAGAAAGGGATGCTTTAGACCCCACATTGGCATACCACGCCTGGAGGATGACAATTCAGCATGGAACTGCTAAGGCACAGAGATGACTGTAGGACTGACAACAGTTCATGATATCTTGTCCCCTTGCTGGAGCATACCGCGACAGAGGACAACGCTGGGGACACACCACAGGGAGGAAGTGCAGGCTGAATCTCCCGTAGGGATACAAACCAAGAAGGGAACATGACAGATCAATAACGGGAGCAAAGCAAAGTCACAAAGCCCCTACAGAGTCCCCCCAAATAGACTTCAGGTTAGGAGGGGCAGTTCCTGGAGTTTCCCCAGGACCAATGCGGAGATAGTCATAAAGGTCAGTGGACAGACCTGGAATTATGTATATTTTTATTGTTGTGGTGGTTTTATTTTTTTTTACTTTTGTTTTCTATTTGTTTGTTCTATGGCATTGTTGGTATGCAACCTACATAAGATAGGCGTGGAAAGCACGTTTGAGGAGAAAGCAATGGGACCAATGATCCCAGGAGGACATGAGGAAGAAGGGGGTGAGAGACAGGGGAAGTGGGCAACAACCCCATAGACAAGGGAACAACTGGGTAATTAAAATCAGTAACAAGAAAGATATAGAGATCCTGGGGTGCTGATGCAACAGTAATCTAGCTGAGAGGAAGTACTATAAGGCAGAAGTAAAGCAAGCATGATGGTGGGGCATAAGGAAAGTACAAGAAACAGGAATTCTCTAGGAAACAAATCTATGGATAGAGGTATGAGCTTAGGTGTGTCCATATGTTACTACATTAATGCCAAAGAATAGGGGTATTGGACTGAACCCCGGTGGCATAGTAGTTGAGTGCAGGACTGTGGCCCACGGGCTTGGCAGTTCAAATCCAGCAGTGCCTTTCCAGGAGCAAGGCTGGGTAACTCCCATGACCACCATAGGGCAGTGATGCCCTCCAAAAAGCAAAACAAAACAAAACAACAATAACAAAAAAGGATAGGGGTATTGGTCCAGGTACATGTATCTATATGGCAATACACTAAGTAGTGGACGGACTTTAGGCTGTTGCTTATACCTTCCTTCAGTACAAGAACATGTTCGAACAAATGGACACTCTGAGATGTTCACCCTCCAGGCACAATCACTGATGACAAAATGAGTGCATAAACAAATGTGGCACAGAAGGCAGATGGTGCTCAGCTAGTAAAAATATAGCATCTAGGACAGCGGTTCTCAACATTTGGATTCTGATCTCTTTGGAATTCTAAACACCCTTTCACAGGGGTTGCCTGATTAATAACAATCAAAATGACAGTCATGTAGTAGCAGTGAAAACAACTTTTTGGTTGGGAGTCACCACAGCATGAGGAACTGTATTAAAGGGTTGTGGCATTACGAAGGTTAAGAACCACTGGTCTAGGGTCTTAGGCTTGAAGTGAAACAGTTAGCCATTCAGCAGTGAGACAACAAGCCCACATGGAAGAAGTACACCAGCCTGTGTGATTATGAGGAGTTAGCTGGACCAAGTAACAGGCATCAAGCGAACAAACCCATATGGTTAGGAATGAGGGGGGGTTGGAGCAGAAACCCAAAGCTAAAGTGATCAGATTTTAAGCGGGATACCATTGGCCGGAGTGGGGGGTGTTCTTGTTTAAAATTTTGCTCTATATGGAACAACAAAAATGTTCATAGAATGCAAAAATTGTATTGTAATATATTTATTTTAATTTTAAAATGCCGCGGGATGTTGTTAAATTGTTAAAAAGTGGGACTTTGGTCACTTTACAAGTCCATCTGTAGATAATTGAACATCACCGAAAGAGGGGTCACAGGGAAGATATGAGTCAATCAGGGTGCAGTAAAGCACTATTGAAACACACACTATCCCTCTGGTTCCTTGAGGCTTTCTTACCCCTCATTACCATGGCCTTAGTGATATCTCGCACTTCAGACTAGACTGGAGCATGTACACAGGTATACATAAGAGATTGAGTTCACGATATATGCAACCCAGGAGTGATACCAGATGGTAGGGAGAAGGGGGCAAGGGTGGAACTAAGAAGAAACCAAAGATAATGATCAACATAGAGCCACACATCACCCTTCTATGGGGAAGAACAATGGAAACCAGTTGTCAGTGTGAGGTATGAAATAATATTATTATATAATCTATCAAGGTATCATGAAGGTGGGGGAGGAAAAAGGGGAAAATGAGCTGATGTCAAGGGCTCAATAGAAAGTAACTGTCTAGAAAAGAATAATGGAAACATGCACAAATATGCCTGATACAACTGATGTATGGATTTTAATAAGCATTGTAAGTGCCTTCAATAAAATTGTCAAAAAAAGTAGATGGGTTAGTCCAGGTTGACTAGAGAGACAAATTCATAGACACTCATTTGTGTATGAGAAAGATATTTACATCAAAGAGTAAATGTATATTAAGAAAGAACCCCAACTCAGTGCAGATCAAGTCCACAAGTCTGATATTAGCCCATACGTCTGATGTCAGGTTATAAGTTCCTCTTTAGACTCATGCAACACATGCAATGACACTGAGTTCAGGAAGCTCAAAGGCCAGTGGGTGGATCCAGTGGCAGTAGAAGTATCTTAGCACTGGTGTGGGTCTCCGCATGTCTCCTCCAGCTCCAAGAATCTAGCTGCCATCATCATAACTCTATGTGGCTTGTCAGCAGGAAGATGAAGTGGAGAATGAGTCCAACTAGCCTCTAGTGGCACCTCCAAAGGAGGTTATCAAACTGCAAACCTTATAGACAGGCTGGACTCCACCCCTTCATTCTTAATAGTCTCAAGTTTACACCAGATTGTGTAACTATCACAAGAATATAATTGACATATCATGAGTATCCATTTTAATGTATACAATTCTTTCTGAAATAGCCAGACCTCTGTACAAGGTTAATAAAGGAAATGAGCCCCTCCAGTATACAGATAAAGAACTGTAATCCTTTAATTAATTAAAGGAAAATCTTGTCCCTGCACCCACTTTGGCTCTGCTTTGATATAAGCAGACCCTTCTAGCTATTTGTGCATGAAAACTGGGGTGTCAAAGGGGATGCTGACCCAACAGCTGGGACCTTGGAAGAGACCAGTAGTGTATCTGTCCAAGGGATTGCTTGCAGTTTACTTCCATTGGTCTACATACCTGCATGCCATAGCAGCCATGGTGATTGTGGTCAGAGAAGCTGATAAACTCATAATGGGCAATATCTGCTCATCATGGCACCACATGCTGTTGAGGCATGGCTATGAGATGCCAGCCACGTGTGGATGTCAAATTTCCATTTGGCAGAATACCAAAGCCTGCTATTGGACTAACTAAGGATTAGATTTTTCAGCTCTAACGAGCATAAACACTGTCAGTTTGTTTCCTGATGATGACCATATAAGACATCCCCTTAACCAGTGTGAAGAGCTCTTGGAGTTGACCCAGAGCCTTCAGCTCGATTAACTGATGAGAAGGAAGCAGTGTTCACAGATGGCAGCAGCTTTATTGCCAATGAGACTCACAGAGCAGGAGCTGCATTCACCATGAGTCAGGAAGTCATTTGGACTCAGACCCTACCTGCAGGGACTTCTGCTCAACAGGCTGAGTTGATTGTTTTAACACAGGTGCTAAGGTGGGCAAAAGGAAAAAGGGTGAACATTTATGCTGGTAGCCTGTATGCCTTTGCGACTCTTCATGTTGATGTCCATCTAAAAAAAGAAAGTGATTTTTTTTGGGGGTGGGGCATCACTGCCCTCTGGTGGTCATGGGAGCTACCCAACCTTGCTCCTGGAGAGCTGCTGTTGGATTTGAACCACCAAACCCGTGGGCCACAATTGCGCACTCAAGCACTACACCACTGAGGCTCAGCCCGAAAGTGGATTGTTATCAGCAAGTGAAAATGCTATATAGTACAGCCAAGAGATTTTATAGTTAATAAAGGCCATGCGGCTTTCTAAGAAGCCTGTCATACACTGTCCCAAACATCAGGAAGGGGACAGTCTCTGTGCAGTGCATAGCAGGTTGGTTGACAAAACAGCTAGGGAGGTGGCCTTGGATTCAGTTCTGCCAATACCTATCTTTCCTGCAATGACATTCCTGAGCCCCAACTTATACAAAGATGAAGATGGCGATGAAGAAGAAGGCGGAGGAGAAAACAGTGCCAAGGGGGACAACCCAAAAACCCTCTGGATAGTAGTCATTGCCTGATGGGCGAATATGTGTGGCATACACCCTTGGACAAACCTTATTCTGAACCTCCACTCAGTGACACAGCTAGGGGAAACAAAAATGAAAACCTTACTGGCACACTGATTTGCCATTCCAAATATAACTGGCTTGTCACAAGACATTGCTTCTAGATGGGAAGTCTGTGCCCAGGTGCATGCAAAAGAGAAAATGACTTTTGGGGCATCACAGAAAGGGTATTGATCCCAGGAGAAAGGTAGGAAGTTGATTTTACTCAGGTAAGTCCTCTGGCACAAGGAAATGCGTATTTCCTGGGTTTTGTAGATACTTTCTCAGGAAGGATGGAGGCATTTGAAACCCAGCAGGAAATGATCCTAATGGTGGCTAAAAAGAATACTGCATGAAATTATCCCCATGTATGGGTCGCTATTAGCCATTGGCACAGATAATGGTCTATCTTTGTGACTCAGATTTCCTAAGGCCTGACCAGGACCCTAGAAATAAAATGGAAGTTACATTGAACATACAGGTCCCAGGGCTCTGGGCAGGTCGAGATAATGAATAGGACTCTAAAAGCAATTTTAATAAACCTGATTATGGAAACAGGCTGGAATTGTTGTATTGGCCTTTCTGCGACTAAGGTGTATCCCTTACCAGGAGGGATTTACCTGCCGGTACCTGCCAGCTTCTTGGCTAGTGCCAGCCAGCTTCTTGAACCTGTGAACAAAGAGGATAAGAAAAGACTATATACAAAAGCTGGGAATGGGAGGACGGAGTCTGAAGACAGCCGTCCCAAGTTTAATAAAGACAGCCCTTTTATAAGTCCAAGGCATTACATAACATACTTGTTCTTACGCTCTTTTCCATGACTAAGGAACATCAATATCTTATGCGAAGTTCACCACATTCTCATTCTCATCAGCTATCTCTTGAAACACAGTCAAGCTGCTTCTCGATCCGACCTTGGTAATTTCTATCTACTAACATAAGCTAAGCTACATATATCTAAACAATCACTACAGTAAAACACCTGCACAATTATGTGAAAAGCAAAATATGCTGGGAACTAAGGTTGTCATGCCCTAGAGTTATGTAGCAAAAGGCAATTTCTGCTTTCAGGATAGCTTCAAAGAGTTATGTAGCAAAAGGCAATTTCTGCTTTCAGGACAGCTCCAAACTGTATTAACCCTTTGGTTTCAAGGCAGCTCCATATATATATATATATATATATATATATATATATATATATATATATAAAGACTGTGCCTGTCTTAGGTTGTTATTAACTTATGAATGTCTTACCCGTCATCAAACCTACTCCTCCAAGCGAATAGGCTCTGTCTTAGGTTGACAAACATAATTAATGAACTTACCTGTCTTTGACTACCAGCCTGCTTTAATTTCTGGGGAGGAATATTACAAACCAGTTGCACGTAGGCCTTCAAGCCTATTTAGATGTATTTATTTTGGAGATCAATTCCCCCTTTATTAATTAAAGGGGAGGTGTTCTTATGAGCCTGAAACTGAAGTTTAGTAGCCAATAACGCAGTTTTCAAGGCAAATATTTCTTTAAGGAATATCTTTAGTATAAAAGGAGCACAAATAAGTATAAAAAACACTATAACAAAAATGAAAAGAATAGTAATTCCCATATGCTTGATAGTATCTAAGCTGGGAACATAGTTCATAATATTAGTGAAAATTTCTCCCGCTTGGTTAGCCAAATCTGTATCAAGAGGAGTACTTTCTTGCAAAGATAAAATCTCTTGATGTAATTTCATTAAATCCATAGTTTAATTATTACTGTATCAAACACCCATTAAATGTTTTTTAGTATTAGGCCAAGAATAAGCAGTTTCATTATAAGGGGTAGGGGTGACACAAATCCATTTAAAATCTACATGACACTTTAATTGTATTCTAACTTGCAAACTTTCTATTTGGCCTCCCAGAACCATGAGGGTATCAAACACAGTGTTAACCTTTTCTTCCAACTTATGGTCTATGTTTTCTTGTGCATTTATGGCAAAAGTAACATTTTCAGTCAAGTTGTTAACATAATCAGCAGTTTGAACAGAGGTGGTAAGAGCAATTGCTGCAGCAGAGACAGAGGCAATAGTAGTGATAAGAGCAATAACCCCAATAATTACTAAACCTACAGCCCTATGTGGCCTAATTAATTGATTATTAAAAATTTCCCATAATTTCATAGCAAATTCTCCTGCCCAGGGAGCACCTAATTTGACAGGCAACATAGCATAATGTGGTTGGCGAACAATAAGAATTTTTACATTGCTACCAATTTGTGACATACAATTAGTCAATTTACATTGATTGCAAGTGATATTAAACATTCCATTGTTCTTTTTAATATCTATATCACCTACAAGTAAAGCATAGGGAAATGGTACACATGCTGTCAAACTGTAAACTGTAGATTCTTCTTTACCAAAAGTTACTCCTCCCATCATATACATGCTAGCAGTTAATTTCCATAAATTGGTTTGAAAATGATCATGACCATAGGACCACAGACCTTCAACAAGTCCATGTTCAGCAGACGGATCAGATAATTTTTTCATAAATGTCCAATCATATGTAGTAGAGTCATTAAGTCCCGGGATCGGGGTGCAGTCAAAAAGAGCAGCTGTTGCTCCTGATTGTAAAGATAGCAAGATGACCACGGCTAGGAAAACATCAGTAGCAGTTGTTTCCTTGCCCGATTGCTGCACTGCCTCCATTGCTCGTCTTGAAAGATTTTTTATTTGTCCCCACGTGGATAGCGGGTCATCATCCTCAATTTTCAGTTTTGTCATCCTCGTTACCAGGTTCGCGGCTTATTTGGCGTACCAGCCTCTCCGGGAGCCAGCGCGGACCTTCGGCATCCTGTGGAAACACACAAACATGCCCTCGACCCCATATTAACAAGAGGCCTGGGCCCCTCCATTTTCCTGTAATAGGCTCTTTCCATTTTACATAAGAATTCTGTACTGAATTAGTAGGGTCCCAGAACCTTTGTGCTCTAGATTTGCCATTGATATCCAAAGTTAAAAAATTTAAAGTAAATAGAGCATGGCTAAGATAATTTTGTGGTGTTGGGGGGTAACTCTCCCCATTTTAAAATTTATTCAAATACATTTTGAGAGTACCGTTTGCTTGTTCAACTATGCCTTGACCTTGTGGATTATAGGGTATACCAGTTGTATGCTGAATATGCATTTTTTCGCAAAAAGATGAAAAGTATTTTTCCCGTATAGCCGGGTCCATTGTCACTTTTTATCATTTTAGGGATGCCCAATATGGAAAAACAGTAAAGACAATGAGCTATGCAGTGTTTGCCGGCTTCTCCAGATTGTAATGAAGCCATGATGAACCCAGAAAAGGAGTCAACAGTAACATGAATATATTTAGAGCGACCAAAAGGACTGAAGTGGGTCACATCCATTTGCCATAAATGATTAGGTACTAATCCACGAGGGTTCACTCCATAATGAGGTACATTAATATATTGCGGGCAAACAGAACAATTTCTTACAATTTGTCTGGCCGCTTCCTTAGAAATCTTAAAATGCAAATGCAGACTTTGGCTGTTAATATGATGTAGCTTATGAAAATTTTCAGCTAATTCTTCTTGGGTTAAGTAAATTTGAGTAGCCACATCAGTTAGCTTATTTCCTTCACAAAGAGGACCAGGCAGATTAGTATGTGCTCTAATATAACCAAAAAAGCAGGGGAACCTGCGGGTGTTCATTTCAGTTTGTATACTGCGAAATAAACCTTGTACATTGGAATTAACAGTACGTATAAACGGAACTGTTTCTAGAACCAACAGTCCTTGTACTATATACTATATACTGTCAGAATACAAATTGAATGGTTTATCATGAAGGTAACGAATGGCCGTTAGGACAGCTTGGAGTTCTACATCTTGAGCCAAAGAAAACCCATTATTCCAAGAAACAGTTTTATTGTTTGTAGTATAAGCTGCAGTACCATTAGAGGCCCATCAGTCAAAGCAATGGCAACATTTGCTATAGGGCTATTTTTGATGATTTTAGGAAAAATATATTGATGATTACATGAAAATCGTATTAATTTGTCAGCAGGATAATGATTGACTATAAAACCTGTATAATCGGCCAAAGCAATGGCCCAACTGTCACAATGTTGAAATAACCAATCTTGTTGATCTTTGGAAAACGGGATGCAAATATAATGGGGGTCCTTGCCTAAATAAGTGCGAGAATTAGTCTAATCATTTGGATTAGGGTAGAAACTAATCCATAGTATGGAGTAAGAACTTTCTTTGGAGAGGATGGGAGGTGAAGCCACATAAGGGGCTTCTCTTGATACAACACCGCAGTAGGATTATGTTTGGTAGGCAAAATAATGCCTCCCCAGGGTTTATAATAGTCACAATAGTAAGTCTTTTGTAAAGATATAGCTTCCTCCACTAAAGAAAGCGCTTGCCTACCTGCATCAGTGAGTTCCCTAGGAGAAGAAGGGTCGGCATTACCCTTAAGGATATCAAAAAAAGGTTTTAACATGCCTGTAGATATTTTTAAATAAGGTCTGATCCAATTACTGTCTCCCAGTAACTTTTGGAAATCATTTAGGGTTTTTAGGTTATCTTTACTAATATGTATTTTTTGTGTATGAAAATAGGTATTATATAAAAGAAATCCCAAGTAAGAATATGGAGGAGCTTTTTGAATTTTTTCTTGGGAAACAACTAACCCTGAGGCAGACAAATCTTTTTCCATATGCGTAAAAACGATGTTTAGGTGAGATTCATCCTTATGAGCTAATAATATATCATCCATGTAATGGACAATGTAAATTTCTGGGAAAAATTTTTGGGTATTAGCAAGCGCATTAGCAACACACTTTTGACAGAGGGTGGGGCTGTTGGCCATGCCCTGGGGCAAGACTAACCAATGATAGCGCTTCACAGTTTCCTTATACTTGGTAGATGGGACACTAAAGGCAAATCTTTTACAATCTTGTGGTGCCAATGGTATGGTATATAAACAATCTTTCAAGTCAATAATTATTTTAAAAATATCTTCAGGAATAGCTATAGGTGACAGTAATCCTGATTGTAAAGGGTCCATTAACTCTGTAGATTCATTAACTTTTCTTAAATCCTGCAATAACTCCATTTTCCAGATTTCTTTTTGATAACAAAAATGGGCGAGTTCCACGGAGAAATGGAAGAAGCAATATGACTGCTGTCTACTTGTTCCTGCACCAACTCCTACCGCAGTAGGAGTATGTTTGGTAGGCAAAATAATGCCTCCCCAGGGTTTATAATAGTCACAACAGTAAGTCTTTTGTAAAGATATAGCTTCCTCCACTAAAGAAAGCACTTGCCTACCTGCATCAATGAGTTCCCTAGGAGAAGAAGGCAATCTTAATTTTTTTCAGCTGTAAGGGGCTACTGACCTACACATATGGCCTCATCAGATTTTCAAGTGATAGAATCAGCATAGGTAGCAGGAATATCACTGGCCCCCTCTAAAAATATCCTAGACCATGTCATCCTTTGTTTTCAGATCTCATAATAGGCTCTACCATGCCCTGGTTAAACTTTCCCAATCCTTTACAAGGCAGCATACCATTGTCAAACATCTGATTACTTGCAATATCATTGGGGCTATACGGGTACAGTCCCATATCTTTTATAACATCTCTTCCCCACAAATTTACAGGCAAATCATCTAAGATATATGGCTGACATATACCAGTATGTCCTTCTTCATCTTTCCATTGCAGCATTTTACTACTTATGCAAGGAGATTTAGGCTGTCCAATACCGTGCAATTCCGTGGCTGCTTCTTGTAAAGTCCAATGCGCAGGCCAGTGTTTGCTGGCTATGACAGATACATCGGTGCCAGTATCTAGGATACCTGAAAATTATTTTCCTTCTATAAAGAGTTTCATTTCAGGGTGCTCCTTTTTAATCTGTTGCACCCAGTAAGCATCAAAAGAAACAAAACCATTGTTTTCTCTGTTGGAAACATTCATGACCTTTCCCACAGAGGTGCTAGGCAAAAGTATTAATTGTGCAAATCTCTGATTTTGATTAATAGCATTAATTTTGGAAGGAGAATGAATCATGACTTTAATTTCTCCAGTAAAATCCTGATCTATAATTCCGGGCATTACTATCAGCCCCTTCATAGTAATGCTACTACGTCCCAGGATAAGACCTAGCGT